>JAVGWX010000005.1:108008007-108233007 GCA_036924085.1 Ariolimax columbianus
GCATCTTTTTGACTATGTCCTCACCAGGAAGAGGGGCAAACCAGATGTGCGAGTGACACGGGCTGAGTGTGGTGCCAAGTGTTGGACAGATCACAGACTAAGTGTGTCAAAGTTTAACCTCCACATAGAGCCTAGACGACTTCGCCAGGGTCGAAAACCTGAGAAGAGACTTAACATTTCCAATCTACAAATAGGAACCAGGGCCCTGGAAAGCTGGCTGACGGAACCCAGCCATGTACGGAGACAGTCAAGGACAAATGAGCCTTTGTGAAGGATGCTGTCTACTCTACCGCTTCTGAGTATTTGGGTCATTCAGCTCGCAAAAACCAAGACTGGTTTGATGACAGCCATGAGGCTATTAAGACTTTGCTGGAGGAAAAAAAATCATTTGTTAAGACTTCACAAGACGATCCTCTTCCAAAACGTTCACATTCACCAATATTACCAAGCTTGTCCAAAACCAGCTCAGAACTATGTAGGATGCGTGACATAACAGCAAAGCAGATTAAATCCAGCGGTACGCAGACACAAATGACCCAAAGCGATTTTACGATGCCCTGAAGACGGTCTATAGCCCCAGGTCCTAACATTCATTTCCTGGTCTTAATGTTGATGGAACGGTGCTGATGACCGACAAAGTCGATATTCTGGAGCGATGGCCAGAGCGATATCCTAAACTATCCATTCCCTACCAGTGAATTAGCCATATCACACATGCCTCAAGTTGGTCAATGACAGGCTGGGTATCCCATCCAGTACAGATGAGGTTGAGAAAGCAATCAGCTTATTGCCCAGTGGCAAAGCCCACGGGTCAGATGCTATTTCTGCTGTTCTCTACAAGATAGGAGACCCTACAAGGTAGGAGGCCCTACAAGGTAGGAGGCCCTACAAGGTAGGAGGCCCTGTACTGCTAACATACCTCTTTTGCTCAATTTAGGATATAAGTCATATGCTACAGGAACTGAAAGATACCCCCATTGTCCACATGTACAAGCATAAGGGCATTGGTAAATCTTGTGATAACCACAGAGGGATCTCCCTCTTGTCGATCGCTGGGACAAATTATAGCTCAAGTTTTACTCAACCGCTTAACTCTTCTCGAGCAGAAGCTACTCCCAGAGAGTCAATGTGGTTTCCGAGCTGGTTGTGGGACTGTTGACATGATTTGTGCAGCTCCTCAAATCCAAGAGAAATAACAAGAACACCATCGTGAACTGTACATGATTTTTGTTGACCTGACAAAGGCCTTTGACACCGTCAACAAGTTGTCCCGAAAAATTCACTACAATTGTTCGTCAGTTTCATGATGGCGTGTCAGCCCGCGTACTGAATGATGGTGAACTCTTTGCAGCATTCCCAGTAATAAATGGAGTCAAACAGGTCTGTGTGCTGGCCCCAACACTTTTTAGCATGGTATTTGCAGCCATGCTTTCTGATGCAACACGTGACTGTGGCACTGGCATACAGATCAGATACAGGACGGATGGGTAGCTGTTCACTCTGAAGCACCTAAAGGCCCTCAGGAATGTGAAAGAAGAAACTTTCTTAGATCTCCTTTTCGCCGACGACTGCGCAATTAACACGTGTTCAGAACAAGACATGCAGGCAATCATGAATGAGTTCTCAACTGCGTGCACTAATTTTGGTCTTACTGTAAATACCAAGAAAACAGAGGTAACTTTTCTACCTGCGTCCGGAGAGCCCTACCATGGATCAGACGTCAATGTACAGGGGCATCGCCTAAAAGCAGTTGATAGCTTTACCTACCTTGGTAGTACCCTCACCAGAGAAGGAAATATTGACTCTGAGGTCCCCAACAGGATTTCCAAGGCGAGTGCTGCTTTCGGAAGATTACGGGGAAATGTTTGGGACCGGCAGGGAACCAGTGTTGCCACCGAGATTGGTATGTATCGTGCTGTTGTGGTAACCATCCTTCTGTAAGCGCATGCGACACATGGAAAGTCTAATGCAGGCATGTCAGGAAACTTTACCATTTCCATGTAAACTGTCTCCGCAGGATCGGTTGGCAGGACAGTGCCCAACTCTGAAGTCCTCAGTAGGACGAGACTCTCTGCCATTCAAACGCTGCTACAGAGCCTATATCAGATGGACCGGGTATATTGTTCGCATGTCAGATGAGCGCCTCCCTAAATACAGGTTGTACGATGAGCTCATGACAGGAAAGCGCTGGCAGGCGGGACAAAAGAAACGATACAAAGACACTCTAAAAGTTTTTAAAAAAAGTTTCTCCATTGATGTTGCTGACCAGGAACAGCTTGCTCCGAACCGTTCAGCCTGGCGCACTGCCCTCACACATGGTGCTTGCACCGCTAGGCAGAGGACCATCACTGAGGCGCAGGAAAAGCGAGCTGCACGAAAGGAAAGAATGCAAGACTGCCTAACTACAAATTCTGTTCATGTGTGCCCTACGTGCGGTAGAGTTTGTCAAACTGTTCATGTGTGCCCTACGTGTGGTAGAGTTTGTCATACTGTTCATGTGTGCCCTACGTGCGGTAGAGTTTTTCCCGCTCAGATCGGACTGCACAGTCATATGCAGTCACATCTGAATAAACATGTCTGACGTTGTGGCCATCTTCGCTTGCGATGGACAACTAACTAACTGACTGACTGAGTGACTGACTGACGGACTGACTAACTAACAAATCCAGATTTGCTTTAAACTTTCTTCGCCATGATAGAACTCTGCACCATTCAATCGCGAAAAACGGTTAAGCTGCTCACCCCTACGGTAAAGTCAGTCTTTCTGTATGGCCTGGTGATGTATTGTGTAAATACGTGTATCACGTCCAGACAGCAGACCCCCAACACTAAGGTTAAGTCAGTCTTATTTTGTGGCACAGGCACATGACGAGTAACTAAAGGCATCACATCCAACTGACATAACTTCACTAACAGATGTCTACATCACATCCAACTGACAGACCTTCACTAACAGATGTCTACTTCACATCCAACTGACAGACCTTCACTAACAGATGTCTACATCACATCCAACTGGCAGACCTTCACTAACAGATGTCTACATCACATCCAACTGACAGACCTTCACTAACAGATGTTTACATCACATCCAACTGACAGACCTTCACTAACAGATGTCTACTTCACATCCAACTGACAGACCTTCACTAACAGATGTCTACATCCCATCCAATCGGCAAATCCACAAATTAATTAAAAAGAGATTCAGATTAGATACCAGGAAATACTTTTCTGGCCAAAGAGTGGTGAATGCTAGGAATGAATTACCACAGGAAATAGTGGAGGCAGGGTCAATTAATACATTCACAAATAGATTGGATGCGGAAAGGTATTTTTATTTCGTGAATGTAAAAAAAAACCGGTTGTATAAAGACTATGTAGAGTCTGCTAAACCAGCATAAAGACGTTAAGTTAAGTTGAGAGAAGTTAGTTTTCTTCTTCTTCTTCTTCTTCTTCTTCTTCTTCTTCTTCTTCTTCTTCTTCTTCTTCTTCTTCTTCTTCTTCATCTTCGTCGTACGCTGTCAGACGTCAACTTGAATTTGTTCGAAGAAAGCAGCTGTCATCCTGAGGCTGTCGACACTGCCATAGAGCTTGTCTAGTGTTGCCACTGGTGATGGCCACATGTGCTTTCTCTGGTCCTCGTATGTCGGGCAATTTTGCAGCAGATGTTTAACGGTTATTTTTCCTGTACCACAGGTGCATTTGTCAGTGCCATCCATCTTCAGTTTATTGAATAGATGGTACCTCAGTCTGTTGTGGCCTGTGCGGAGTCTGAAGACCACGACCTGCTCTCTTCTGTTCAACTGGTAATAGGCATCATTTTTTGTGTAGCCAGTATGCTCTGTTTCCTATTTGGCAATGTATCTGGCCCTAATAAACCTTTTGGACTCTTTGTAGGTCACACTAGAATCTGGTTGTGGTAATCTTGCACCTTCTTTTGCCAGTCTGTCTGCCTCCTCGTTGCATTGAATGTTACAGTGGAATGGAACCCACTGTACAACTACTCTTTTTGGTGCGGACTGCTGGCATAGTTGACAGAGTACTGCTTTTAAATCATTAAGTTCAGTATTTTTCTGGCTTTTTAGTGCTGTAACCACGGCCAGGGCATCTGTAAACAGGACTATCTGGCTTTCATTGCTTTCGCCTGTCAGCATTGCTTCTACTGCAGCCTTCAGTGCATCTGCCTCCGCTTGAGAATTTTCCAGTTGCCACTGACAGTGTTATTTTTCTACCGTTTGTTAGGCTCAGGAATACCCCTCCCCCACCATTCTGTGTTGTGTTTGTTACAGAACCGTCGGTGTATGCATGGGTCCAGTCCATTCTTGGATAGTTGTTCGCTATGTACCTCAGGGTTAAGTCTCTTCTTTCTTTATCAGTCTGGCTGTTCTTGTTTCCAATACCTGGTATATTTTCTACCACCTCTGGAATGATATGCTGCTTCCAGGTTGATTTGCGTACAGTAGGGATGGGCTTTGGTATTTTTATGGTGTTCATAGGGTCTGAGAAGTAAGTATGAGATAAACCGCTTTACAAGGACAAAATACACGCATTTGTTCGAGCTGATGGTTGAATCTAAAACTCTGTTTTAAGAAAGAACCAAAAATAAGACAAGTAAGATAGTTAGATTCAATGTTTCTCCCACTTGTGTACATACAACGTGGTCTCTATACCGTCAATATTGTGATCACATTTGAATATGCGTGACAGTTCCAGCGAGGCCTAGATTTGAATGCAGCGTGTTGTCACAGCTGTTACTATTGTGTGCCAAACGTCAACAAAACGTAAAGAGTATTATTGCAACTGGGTGGACCTTCACAGATCTTTGGGATGGCAGAGTTGTGAACAAGTGTAGTTTATTATCGAGGTAAACTTGATCCAATAGGAGGCGCTGCAGTCGGGTGTCAAGTATTGGAAATTTGACTGTTCGAGGTCTCAGTTTTTGTGTGAAGATTTGCAGTTCTATAGGAGACGCTACTGGTTGGGATGAAGTGTTGAACAGTGTAAGGCCTCAGATTGTGGTTCCATAGTATATACTGTTGGTCGGGGCTGGGTGGTCGAGAGTTCTTCATCCAAGCTTTGACTACAATAGTTTTTACATGTATCTACAGGAAAGTAAAGAAACTCAGAGAATAGTACACATAACAGGAAACACAATTTTAAAAAAACAAAACACAAATGTTTTACTCGGAAAATATACAAGCAAACACCATTTACAGAGTACTCCAAACAGTCTAACAGAACATTCCAGTATACAACCAAACAGTCTAACAGAACATTCCAGTATACAACCAAACAGTCTAACAGAACATTCCAGTATACAACCAAACAGTCTAACAGAACATTCCAGTATACAACCAAACAGTCTAACAGAACATTCCAGTATACAACCAAACAGTCTAACAGAGCAAACGAGTGGGATGCAGATGTAAAAGAATTGGATAACTTTAGCATCACAAGCATTTCCTAAAAGACTACTAAAAAGGATTGTGCATGGGGCAAGCAACTTCATCATTTAAAACCACTGCTGATGAAATCCCAACTTCAATGGGGACGGCGTGGCCTAGTGGTTAAGTGGCAAGGCTCACAATCCAAAGGTGCTGGGTTCGATCCCTATCACAGCACCGCCGTTACCCAGGGGAAGCAAACCCTTAGAAAATGCAGGTGGAAGCAGACCCTTACACTAAATGCATGCTGAAGTCGGATGCACTGGGCCGACAGGTGCAAAATAAAAACCACAGTGCAACGCACGTCACCCTTGGAGATTAGAGAAATAAGGCGAACGCAAATAAAAATAAATAATAATAATAACTTCAAATATTTCCCTCGTAGGCGAAGAGAATAAGACTGGATATGACGTACACTCAAGACAGACAACGTCCAGTAAATACAGACTTACTTTTACAGGGAATCCTCAAGGGGAGAGAGAGAGAGAGAGAGAGAGAGAGCGAGAGAGAGAGAGAGAGAGAGAGAAAGACCCAACAAATGCATGGACAAGAGAATGAGAGAAGGAACTAACATTAAACCATGATTACATCTGGAGAGAGGCAGAAAGTGCAGCCTTGGACCGTGGAAGATGGCTATATGTTGTCAATGGTCAAGGGCCAATGGCTAATGGTCAATGAGAGGAACGACGGGCTTCGATTGATTGATTGACAGGCTTCCAGTGAAGGGACCAGTTGTACTGGTGCTGGTATGGGGTGAGGGGGTGGGCATTTGAGACTATGCTTCACCGGGAGCAAAAGACGACTCGGAAATCGAAATACAAAAGAAAGGACGATCACAGACAATCCTAAATTTATCCTCGGTCCTTCAACTGACTAATGTGCTCTACTGTAAGAAAGATACAGCTTTGAGGATTCCAGTAATTAAACGCCAACATTACTTACACAATTATCAGTTGCCATCCTATGTATCATTTATTTTTGAGAATAGGCGCATTGTTAAGTGGCAATCTATAACAATAGATTGATTCCATCAGCTGTATATTGAATAGTTGCAAAGGTGGACATCTAAAAGTATAGGCCAATGATCAGACGTTTTAAAGGAGATAAGTGAACCGAATTCCCAAAGATATGTCCTTTAGGAGCGAGGCACATTCAGCACATGGCGGGACCAGGGTCCTAATCCTTTACTTGTATCCGAGTGGTTTCCAGGGACAAACAGAACAGGCCTACTGTCTCCTTTCTTGCATGCCGTAAGAGATGGCTCAAGAAGGTTGTATATGATGTTGATAACTTCACCATGTAAAAACCATTGCTCTAAAAACCGCACTGCAAATAGTTGGTAACTGGCTTTCCTAAAAATGGTTGGAAAGCCACATCTACAGATCTGCTCTACGCTTCAAGAAATGCTTGGACCAGGTTAGTAGAGCATGATGAAATGCTGGACCTATGCTTCAACAAATGCTTGGACCAGGTTAGTAGAGCATGATGAAATGCTGGACCTATGCTTCAACAAATGCTTGGACCAGGTTAGTAGAGCATGATGAAATGCTGGACCTATGCTTTAACAAATGCTTGGACCAGGTTAGTAGAGCATAATAAAATGCTGGACATATGTTCTAACAAATGCTTGGACCAGGTTAGTAGAGCATAATGAAATTCTGGACCTATGCTCTAACAAATGCTTGGACCAGGTTAGTAGAGCATAATAAAATGCTGGACCTATGTTCTAACACATGCTTGGACCAGGTTAGTAGAGCATAATAAAATGCTGGACTTATGTTCTAACAAATGCTTGGACCAGGTTAGTAGAGCATAATAAAATGCTAGACCTATGTTCTAACAAATGCTTGGACCAGGGTAGTAGAGCATAATAAAATGCTGGACTTATGCTCCAACAAATGCTTGGTCCCTAACTGCTGGTTAGGAGAGCCTAGTGTAATGCTTGGACTTATGCTTCACCAAATGCTTGGAACAGGCTTCCCTAAAGGCTGGTTAGGAGAGCCTAATATAATGCTTTGACTTATGCTTCAACAAATGAAACGACTGGTGAAGTCAGGTCATTTGTTTACTCTCCTATGGTGTCACGAGAATGTTGTTTTTTAACACCCTTGTTTATTGTCACTACATTGTTTATTCTGTTATATGCAACATTTCGGTACTTGAACATAACGTTGACATTAAGTGGACCCAGGGAAGCTTCACTCATGCATTGAAACATTTGACACCAGCAGTGAAAGTCTGTGCTCTGATTGCCAGTATCTGCCGACAGTGTCATTACGTTATAATCAGGCAACGGTATTTTAACATTGCTTTAACATTCACACAGACAGGAAGGACACGATAGGAGGAAGGAGAGAGGTACGATTGGGCACGCTAGACGAGTGTACTTTGGTTTCTTAGAGGTGACAGCCTTTAAACACATCCGTCAGAAACCATGCGACAATCGAGTTGGTGTTCCTACCCTGCCCTCATCAGCCATATAAGTGCCTCCAATCTAAAAGTAATATAGGAACTGTAATCAGGATAGTATCGACTTTCCTCGTATTCACTGCGATGTACAAGGAAGGGAAGGAATGCTCAAGATTATCTTTGTACTGTTAACATAAATACTCTTTGTTAATATAAATACTCTTTGTTAACATAAATACTCTTTGTTAACATAAATACTCTTTCAGTCTTTCTCTGGTCAATGCAGCTTCCGAGGAAAAACAAACTATTATAATTAAAAACATACAATTATTCGGAGTTTATTTCCATTTATGAGACCACCGACAATATTTATAAGTCGAAGGAATTGAGCCGGCTTGCCCTTGCAGTCACCGCAGAATGTACAGGTTAGGCTGTGATTTTGTGTTGTCAAATATATTATATAACATAAAACAGATCTATTCCTCACTGATGTTTTGAACATATGCCTTCAAACAAACAGCTCGCTCGGCCAGCCGCGCAGAGTTAGGCACTCAATCCTGTCAGCTGATCCGGACCTGCATATAGAGACAGAGGCCACTCTTCCCTTCTCTCTCTTCTCACCTCACTCTTTTTACTCTGTCCTACAGTCACGCTCCTACACAACTTTCACACGTGCCCTCATGGTGAGGCCCTTCCATTGCACTTTGGTTGGGCTAGCTTCTGAGGGAGCACAAACCTAGCATAGGTACATACAGACGCACACATTCATCCAAGCACTGGTTTATGCGTCCTGATATCGCCCAATGGACTACGGTCTGGGGTGGAAAATGGCGCGCCTCCGCCAGTAGAAACTAGTGAGGCAAACATCTAAGCAACAAAAAAAAAATAACACAAGCCGTATAGATTATATTCACCGTCTGACATGTTCTCCCTGGATCTCAGAATATTATATTCACCGACTGATGATCCTAGCATGTTCTCTCTGGATCTCAGTATATTATATTCACCGTCTGACGTTCCTGTCATGTTCTCTCTGGATCTCAGTTTATTTATTTACACATGAAGAATATGTGAAACAATTATTGTAGACAACCAGATCGAGTAAATGCTACATTTTCTTGTCCATCTGTACAGATAGAGCACAGATCAGGTGATAGTACACATCCGTGTCTATATGTATTGACTTGTTATGTCGTAATGAATGTATGTTCTCAGTACCTAGAACGGTACTTGTGCCTTAATTCACCCTAAACAAATATGAGTATCTATTTTTAGCACCGGATATATATAAATATATATATTTTTAACACCGGATTTTGGTTAGTGACGTCACAAAATAGTCTACTTTTTTAATTGTGGGGGTGTTACATATGACGCCTATAACGGGATTACCAATAATCCTTGATTTAATCATCAAACTGAAAATGGCAAGCTCAAAAATAGCACAGGCGTATGCTTGATTCGTACACGGGCGAGTCCATGTGGCGTCGAAGTATCAAAGTAAGTGGTTTGGACGTTTTCACCATGATTCTTGCCGACTTTTTCGATTCTGGCCACCTCAATAATTACAACTGTAGTGTTTGGTCGTCCAATTATTTCAGTCTGCCTGCCAGGGATTTCCTTCTGCTCCTTTTAAGGGTCCTACATTCTTCCAGAACTGAGTATAACCATCTTTTCAACACATCTATCTTTATGAAAGTTTTTACTTCTTTATTTAAAAAAAAATTATATCGACCAGTTCCCTCCTTAACAGGAAATGGAATGTCTCCCTACGTCCATCAGCTGTCAAATTAGGATGATGGGAACCCAAGGAACTCTGGTTGGGGTGAATTAATGGACAAGTACCCTCAGAACGAATATTTTGGTAGCTGTTTTTCCTGGAATAGTGTGCGTGTGCGTGTGTGTGTGTGTGTGTGTGTGTAGTGTGTACGCGTATGTGAGTGAGTGCCAGAGATGAAAGTAAGTGTAGTGACGTATTGAGATCGCAGCGTCGTAAGGGGAAACTACTCGCGCTCTCTAACCTCTCTGGAATATCTGAAAATAAGTTATATTTGTTACAACACGTCAAGTAATAAAGCTTCAACTCTTTTATGTTACAATACATATTATTGTAAGGCATCGACGTAATTCTCATAGTAATGAGCGACATGCAGATAAAGCCAAGCATTGCCTTATCGCTTAGATGACCACCTTCATCAGCACGCTCGGGATGTGAGGAAACCTACAGCAACCCGCTACTGAAAGTCCTTTTCAGGGCGCACAAAAGAGTAAACCTACTCATTGTGGGTGTTCGAAACAAGTGTAGGCTTGTTGATATTACAATACACGTTCTATAAAAGTGTCCGCTTGTTGATGTTACAATACACGTTCTATAAAAGTGTCCGCTTGTTGATGTTACAATACACGTTCTATAAAAGTGTCCGCTTGTTGATGTTACAATACACGTTCTATAAAAGTGTCCGCTTGTTGATGTTACAATACACGTTCTATAAAAGTGTCAACTCTATGATGTTACAATACACGTTCTATAAAAGTGTCTGCTTGTTGATGTTACAATACACGTTCTATAAAAGTGTCCGCTTGTTGATGTTACAATAAACGTATTATAAATGTGGCAACTCTATGATGTTACAATACACGTTCTATAAAAGTGTCAACTCTATGATATTACAATACACGTTCTATAAAAGTGTCAACTCTATGATATTACAATACACGTTCTATAAAAGTGTCCGCTTGTTGATGTTACAATACACGTTCTATAAAAGTGTCAACTCTATAATGTTACAATACACGTTCTATAAAAGTGTCCGCTTGCTGATGTTTCAATACACGTTCTATAAAAGTGTCAACTCTATGATGTTGCAATACACGTTCTATAAAAGTGTCAACTCTATGATGTTACAATACACGTTCTATAGAAGTGTCTGCTTGTTGATGTTACAATACACGTTCTATAAAAGTGTCCGCTTGTTGATGTTACAATACACGTTCTATAAAAGTGTCAACTCTATGATGTTTCAATACACGTTCTATAAAAGTGTCTGCTTGTTGATGTTACAATACACGTTCAATAAAAGTGTCTGCTTGTTGATGTTACAATACACGTTCAATAAAAGTGTCCGCTTGTTGATGTTACAATACACGTTCTATAAAAGTGTCCGCTTGTTGATGTTACAATACAAGTATTATAAATGTGGCAACTCTATGATGTTACAATACACGTTCTATAAAAGTGTGAACTCTATGATATTACAATACACGTTCTATAAAAGTGTCAACTCTATGATGTTACAATACACGTTCTATAAAAGTGTCAACTCTATGATGTTACAATACACGTTCTATAAAAGTGTCCGCTTGTTGATGTTACAATACACGTTCTATAAAAGTGTCAACTGTATGATGTTACAATACACGTTCTATAAAAGGGTAAACTCTATGATGTTACAATACACGTTCTATAAAAGTGTTACTCTACGATGTTACAATACACGTTCTATAAAAGTTCCCGCTTGTTGATGTTACAATACATGTTCTATAAAAGTTTTCGCTTTTTGATGTTACAATACACGTTCTATAAAAGTGTCAACTGTATGATGTTACAATACACGTTCTATAAAAGGGTAAACTCTATGATGTTACAATACACGTTCTATAAAAGTGTTACTCTACGATGTTACAATACACGTTCTATAAAAGTGTCTGCTTGTTGATGTTACAATACACGTTCTATAAAAGTGTCCGCTTGTTGATATCACGTTCTATAAAAGTGTCAACTCTATGATGTTACAATACACGTTCTATAAAAGTGTCAACTCTATGATGTTACAATACACGTTCTATAAAAAGTGTCCGCTTGTTGATGTTACAATACACGTTCTATAAATGTAGCAACTTTATGATGTTACAATACACGTTCTATAAAAGTGTCAACTCTATGATGTTACAATACACGTTCTATAAAAGTGTCAACTCTATGATGTTACAATACACGTTCTATAAAAAGTGTCCGCTTGTTGATGTTACAATACACGTTCTATAAATGTAGCAACTTTATGATGTTACAATACACGTTCTACACAATTGTTCGCTTGTTGATGTCACAACACACGTTCTATAAAAGTGTCATTTCTTAGGTGTAACTGTACATGTTCTATAATAATGTCAACTCTCTCATGTACATGTACTTGTTTTTGTTTTCAGTGTCAGCCCGCCGCTACTGTCAATAGGCACACTATAAATTTTAATCACTTCTCCGTATTTCACCTTGTCGCAGAATGACTTCCAGTGGCATAGGAAACACAATTACAGATTTGGTTTCAAACGGACATAATCATATTACATTAAACCTCAAGTCAAGGAGATTTCTATTGCTTATGCAGTGCCGATTCTCCATTATTGGATCAAAACGAACAGGATGTGTGCACAAAAGCCCTTCAAGTGCTCTGTGATTTATGGTTTCTTTAGCAATTAGTTGCTACCTGACTGGATCAACCTTATTTAGCTGACTTTATTGACATGCTTGGTAGGTGGCTGTGACCTTATTCTTATATGTCTACTGAGAAGCACACCCACACGTACTAGTGAGAAGCACACCGACACGCATGCGCGCGCGCACACACACACACATATATATATATATATATATAAATATATATTACTTGACTTAACGCCTTTAAACTGGTTTAGAAGACTCTGTAGTTTCTGTATACAACTAACTAGTTTCTTGAAGGGTGGTTTTTACCGATGTGCAAATCCGTCTTAATAGACTAAAACACTAAAGCTAAGTAGACCGGCAGCCAGTTAGGTGCCATCTATGGCTGCTCTTAACAAACCACCTGGAGAAAGGTACAAATTACGATGTGTATATTTTTTAATTGAATTGTCTCCGGGCAGCGGCCGCTAGGTCTACTCTTTTCGATTTCCAACTGCCAAGTAATTTTTTAACGTGCTCGACACTGAACACGTGAGTCCCATCTCACTACCCAGAGATCAGAGGAATGTTTACCAGAAGATGCACGTGAATAAAATCCCAGTCTCCACCGTGATTCGAACACCCTACCTCCGGCACTCGAACAGGACACCTTACCTTGAGACCACTGAGTTCCCCATATATTATATTCCTAGATGTCTAGTGAAAAGCACACATACACTGATACACCAACAGCAAGCAACAAAGAAAAGTTTCCAAATAGAGATACTATACCTGCATTCTGTCCACTTTGTTAAACAGACGAAACGACATTACTGCAAACGCTGAAGTCCTGTCACAGTTGCACTAGATTCACACCAACAGAGTTCTACTATCCTTGTTGTGTTGTCAAAAGTTCTACTATCCTTGTTGTGTTGTCAAAAGTTCTGCTAACCTTGTTTTGGGTCAAAAGTTCTGCTAACCTTGTCTTGTTGTGTACGTTCTGCTAACCTTGTTGTGTTGTCAAAAGTTCTGCTAACCTTGTTTTGGGTCAAAAGTTCTGCTAACCTTGTTTTGGGTCAAAAGTTCTGCTAACCTTGTTTTGGGTCAAAAGTTCTGCTAACCTTGTTTTGGGTCAAAAGTTCTGCTAACCTTGTCTTGTTGTGTACGTTCTGCTAACCTTGTCTTGACAGAGCCAAAATAAAACTGCCTACAGTTGAATGGACAGCGCCTCACCAGGGCAAGTAAAGCTCCACTGAACAATAAACTACAGACCCGAATGCATTTTCCTGTCTGTCTCTTCTTGTGTCCTTGACAAAACCAATTTAACACATCCAAAACTATACGGCCAGTGGTTGAAAGGGCGTCCTACATTGTGTTGCTGAAAAGTCATGACCATAATAATACTAGTTAATATGGGGTTTTTCGGTCACGGCCTCCAGAAAATAATCGTCACGCCACCGAAAAATGAATTACGCTCATTCATATACTCGTCTGTTGTCACCGTGACTCCACTAAAGAGTCGTCACGCCACTGAACAGTGAATTACATATTCACATATTTTGTCATTGTTTTTGAAGGTCTTCTGGTGGTCAAACAAGTGGTTATTGTATCTGTTCCCTGGTAATAAGGAACTGTCGGTAGAGCGGATTGGATGTCTGTCTGTGGACTAAAAAGCTTGGAAAGACTGTTTTTTTTCTCTAAAGTGATACAATAAAAACAGCCTGCATTGTGCGTAGTGACTGTAAAGATAAACGATCTTTATTTTTCAACCCTATAAATCCTCAAAGTGAACCTAAGAAATTGTAATTAACACCGTAATATTAGTTGTTATAATTTATTAATTTTTGGATGTAGCACTTCTTTTTTATGTTATTAACAACATCTGATTTCTAGTTTAACTTCAGCCTCTCCGAAGTGTGCAGGTAACTTACAACTAGCACCATTGTCGCATTGTACTACTGACACAAGGATAGCTCTAAGAGAGGTCCTGAGAAGATATCTAATGTTGGCTTTGGGTAAACTAAACCTGGTAGTAAGAAACACTCATTATTTAAGAGAAGCGTTAACATCTAATGACTACATCTAAGCATCCCTGACAAACGCACTCAATATGAAATGTGACAATGAAATGAAAAAAACAAAAACAATACAGCTTCGTGTAATTATGAGTTTAAAAAATCAGTACAGACTACAGAAGCAAAACCTACAAGATGTGACGATCATTCATGACACAAGACGATAATATTTGTTACCAAACATCAAGACGATACAAAAAAAGAATAATCACAATCGGGAAAGAAATATAATGGGAAATAAAATGGCAAATTACTTACATTCATATGTAAGAATATTCTAGAGATCGGTTATAAAACTATCAAAGCAATAAGGTTGAGAGACGAAAGATGCAATCCCACATGAATCATTAATGACAAAAATAGATCACCCAAATTTAACGATCATGTACAAGAGCGTTAAAAAGAGTACATCCAGAAACAATCCGACCCAACCGGCACAAGCAGCCAAGCTACGTTTATCTCAAGAAACAAGGATCATCTGAAGCCTTATATATTCATTCCAGAAATAGGAAGCGTTTTAAAACACAGTTATAGAAATAAGTCGTCCTGTATGGACGGCATAACTAGCACAGCATTGCAAGCTTGTAGAAGACATTACTGATGAGGTTAGAGAACATGTTACACATGAACAGATGAGTTTCAGGCAATTGGAGAAGCTACACTGGTGCTAATCAGGAAGAAATACAAGAAGCAGGGATACATACTGGGGCATTTCGCTAACAAGTCAGTCAGTAAAATAATGTTTACTAGCATAACCACAGAATAATCCCAATTGTAGAACTTAAAGCAACTTAATCTGGATTCCTTCAGAGTATAGGCTGCAGTGATCTCTAATCTACCTTAATTAAGATAACTCAACGAGAGAGCTATATAATAGGGCAAGATTTACGACATTCTCTTATTGATCAAGATAAACATTTGATTGGTTAAATAGGACTAAACTGTGGACAATATTAGAGGTCGACTGAATTCAAGGTCAACAACTGGAGAGCATTACCATGGTCATTGATGACGTCACAAATGCAATTGAAATATCCACAGGAGTGTGACAGATATGTGTGCACAATTGTTGTTCAATATTTACAAAGAATAAAATAACAACAGAAGCTAGTCAAATTACAATTCCAGAAATGGAACATAATCCAATACTTGAATTAATCTTTGCTGATGACCAATACACAATCAGGTGAACGCGTTTGACACACCCTTTGAAAGACGTAACTTGAAGATTTGCACATCAAAGATGTTATTGATGAGGATTAGCAGAACCCCGGGTCATTCTCAAGCAGGCTAAAGAGTTGAACTATCTAGGAAGTATTTTAACAGCTGACGGACGCATTGATTGAGAGATCAACGCTATGTTTTATCAAGTTTCTGATGTGGCCTATCAATTGTCACCAATGCCTAAACGCCCGACAATCAGCATGGTTACTACACAGTAATGATAAACTGTGTATTTATTCAAACTGTGCTGCTTTGTTAAACTTGGTCCTTCACGAAGACACAGAAGAGGACAATGTAATGTGTTCAGTATTAGAAATATAGTGGGAACTTCGCCTTGTGAAAAGTACATTTCTGACAGAAAATAAATTGGTTTAATAATCTCATGAAAAATCGGCATAATCAACTTACAACACAAGACGTTCTGGCTACAGGGAACGACGGAATCCCTGGCATACGAGTAATCCTGCAACGATTCAAGCAGACCACAACTGACGCACACACTTGGCCTAATAAAGCTATCTCCAGTCTCTCAACGGCACACATGGTTGGATACTCCACTGAAACTGAACATAATCTTTCTTGTCTGAACCATATAGAGTATATCTTTCTTACTTTCCATAAAAATGGACAATGAGAAATGACTCGTAGAGCTGACCTCAGTGCACGCTCGTGCACCCTTATGTGGTCAGCCCTTTTCATTGATGAAGACAGAGCACGCCGTTGCTCCCGTCCGTGGTAGCTCCAAAACTTTCTTCTGACCTCGTCAGGTAACCATTTACAGCTGGATCGACTGGTATAAGCGGTCATACCATGAATAAACCCACACAATGTCCAGTTTGTCAAACTGAGCACGACGTGGTTTGAACAGGGTACATTGGGATTGTAAAGAAAGCTGACAATCTCTAGACCACAGAAAACTCCAACAGTCTCCTGACAATCCCTAGACCACAGAAAACCCCAACAGTATCAAATATAAATATATATATATATATACACGCACACATACACATACACATATATATATTATCACATGCTTCTCTGCAGTGGAGTTTCCCCAGTCAACACTCAAATGGAGCACTCTCAACTTCGGTGGTTTGGCTATGTCTGCCGAATGAAAAAAAAGATTGCCTGCCAATGGAATCACGGGAAGCAACGAGTCAAGGATCTAGACATCCAGGATGAGCCAAAGCCGACTGTTATGACAATGTAGACAGTCTATGACAGGCCGAGGACCTGACTAAAACCTGGCCAATTGGGAGAAAGGGAACATGGGACATTTCGAGGTAGCGAGTTGTAAACATTGAATGTTTGGTTCACAAGTCCAGATAGATACTTGTCTTCAGATCGTTGTCACGAGCTAACGTTACTTGGAGAATAGTCTGGTACTTTTTGGCAAACCTCTACACTCCAGGGTAGAAGTCTGGCAAACCTCTACACTCCAGGGTAGAAGTAGAGTGACTAAGTCAGTGGTTGGTAAGTGTGTGTGTGTGCGCGCCTGCATGTGTGTGTGTGTGTGTGTTTGTGTGTGTATATATATATATATATATATATATATATATATATATATATATTTACACCACACACTCAGACACACACACATGCATGCGCGCGCACACACACGCATAAACACACAAACACACGCATGCGCACGTGCACACACGATGTACCTCCAAAATCCCTGACATGTAAATAAATGTTTTTAAACTCGACCGAATTTGACCCAATTCTGATGATATTTGGTTGCAATGGTGAGAACACGTTTGCCTACATTTTTGCCTGTTTCAGTTCTTGATTAAAATGTCACCGACCAGCCGCAGCACATCAACGAAGTCGAGTGGGCCACTTTATCACTGACGTATCAGTTGTGTGCTGGTCTAGCTCATCCGGTGCCGTCTTTATGCGCTCATAACTAAATCACACACTCTCAATTTTCTGTTGGTAAATATTTTCTTGTAAAACGCCACAAGTTTCATAGTTCACGGGGTCAAGATCTGGCCTATTTGGTGGCTACAAATTAGGTTGCGTTATTTCAGATTATTGCTGAGTGAGGAGCGTAATTGTTTCCCTAACGCCATGAGCAAGTTTGGCGTCTGGAGAATGGAGAATTATGGAATTTCCCTCATGTCAAAAAGACGACATATGATCAACAGATTGTTGTGGTAGTAGTTGTCATCTATCTTGAAATTAGGTTAAGTATAACGAATTCCAGTGTGGACAGGTGAAGAGAGACCAACAGAGGCCATGTTAGGATAAGTGATGAGACAGCAACAGAAACCATGTTGGAACAAGTGATTGGACAGCAACAGAGACCATGTTGGAACAAGTGATTGGACAGCAACAGAGACCATGTTGGGACATGTGATTGGACAGCAACAGAGACCATGTTGGGACAAGTGATTGGACAGCAACAGAGACCATGTTGGGACAAGTGATTGGACAGCAACAGAGACCATGTTGGGACAAGTGATTGGACAGCAACAGAGGCCATGTTGGGACATGTGATTGGACAGCAACAGAGACCATGTTGGGACAAGTGATTGGACAGCAACAGAGACCATGTTGGGACAAGTGATTGGACAGCAACAGAGACCATGTTGGGACAAGTGATTGGACAGCAACAGAGGCCATGTTGGAACAAGTGATTGGACAGCAACAGAGGCCATGTTGGAACAAGTGATTGGACAGCAACAGAGGCCATGTTGGGACAAGTGATTGGACAGCAACAGAGACCATGTTTGGACAAGTGATTGGACAGCAACAGAGACCATGTTGGGACAAATGATTGGACAGCAACAGAGACCATGTTGGGAAAAGTGATTGGACAGCAACAGAGACCATGTTGGGACAAGTGATTGGACAGCAACAGAGACCATGTTGGGACAAGTGATTGAACAGCAACAGAGACCATGTTGGGAAAAGTGAGAAGACAGCAACAGAGACCATGTTGGAACAAGTAATTGGACAGCAACAGAGACCATGTTGGAACAAGTGATTGGCCAGCAACAGAGACCATATTGGGACAAGTGACTGGACAGCAACAGAGACCATGTTGGGACAAGTGATTGGACAGCAACAGAGACCATGTTGGGACAAGTGATTAGACAGCAACAGAGACCATGTTGGGACAAGTGAGGAGACAGCAACAGAGACCATGTTGGGACAAGTGATGATACAGCAACATAGACCATGTTGGGACAAGTGAGGAGACAGCAACAGAGACCATGTTGGGACAAATGATTGGACAGCAACAGAGACCATGTTGGGACAAGTGAGGAGACATCAACAGAGACCAAGTTGGGACAAGTGATGAGACAGCAACAGAGTCCATGTTGGAACAAGTGATTGGACAGCAACAGAGACCATGTTGGGACAAGTGATTGGACAGCAACAGAGGCCATGTTGGAACAAGTGATTGGACAGCAACAGAGGCTATGTTGGAACAAGTGATTGGACAGCAACAGAGGCCATGTTGGAACAAGTGATTGGACAGCAACAGAGACCATGTTGGGACAAGTGATTGGACAGCAACAGAGACCATGTTGGGACATGTGATTGGACAGCAACAGAGACCATGGTGGAACACGTGATTGGACAGCAACAGAGACCATGTTGGGACAAGTGATTGGACAGCAACAGAGGCCATGTTGGAACAAGTGATTGGACAGCAACAGAGGCCATGTTGGAACAAGTGATTGGACAGCAACAGAGGCCATGTTGGAACAAGTGATTGGACAGCAACAGAGGCTATGTTGGAACAAGTGATTGGACAGCAACAGAGACCATGTTGGGACAAGTGATTGGACAGCAACAGAGACCATGTTGGGACAAGTGATTGGACAGCAACAGAGACCATGTTGGGACAAGTGATTGGACAGCAACAGAGACCATGTTGGGACAAGTGATTGGACAGCAACAGAGACCATGTTGGAACAAATGATTGGACAGCAACAGAGACCGTGTTGGGACAAGTGATTGGACAGCAACAGAGACCATGTTGGGACAAGTGATTGGACTGCAACAGAGACTATGTTGGGACAAGTGATTAAACAGCAACAGAGACCATGTTGGGAAAAGTGAGGAGACAGCAACAGAGACTATGTTGGAACAAGTAATTGGACAGCAACAGAGACCATGTTGGAACAAGTGATTGGCCAGCAACAGAGACCATGTTGGGACAAGTGATTGGACAGCAACAGAAACCATGTTGGGACAAGTGATGAGCCACCAACAGAAACCATGTTGGGACAAGTGATGAGACACCAACTGAAACCATGTTGGGACAAGTGACGAGAGACCAACAGAGGCCATGTTGTGACAAGTGATGAGACACCAATAGAAACCATGTTGGGGCATTATTATGAAATATGGAGGCAGCTATAATAGAAACATCCATTTTATAATTTCGAGCCCTAAATGTCGAATTTCGATTCACGAATTATAAGAGGCGCAGCGTAAAAATGTGGTTAGTCTGCTGCGTAAACATGTGGTTAGTCTGCTGCGTAAACTTGTGGTTAGTCTGCTGCGTAAACTTGTGGTATGTCTGCTGCGTAAAATTGTGGAATTTCTGCTGCAAAACGGCGTTCACTGAAGAAGATAAAGACGACGATCACAGTTCTTCGACAAAACAAACATGGCTGGAGACTTTTTAAGGAATGAAGATGAGCTTTAGGCGAGCTGACACATATTTGGAAAAAAATGATAAACCGGCACTATTGAACGTTGTAAGGGCACTGGCCCGAACAAGCACTTTAATAGCCGATGGCAATATCAATGTTGTAAACGAACTTATGCCAAATCCAGAACGACGTCTTTGAACACATCTTTCCCAAGGTTAAGTTACATTGCTCGTCAAACTGACATTTCTCAATGATCCGTGGACAGAATCATACAAAAGCGGCTGCAATTAAAATGTTTAAGAACGATCAGACCACAGTTGACCGAGCACAGAAATGAGTTACGGCTTTTCTAGCACAAAGATCTTTTTGCTCGGCTTCGCAGTGCGTAAAGTGAGTTTAATTTTATTCCACGGTTGACAAATTTCTTACTGTTGGTAGCTAGGCCTACACAAAGTCAGAACGATCGGTTGAATGCACTGGTTGTCGCCAGAACAATACAAATATCTGCTAATTGGTTGCTTGTGAACACAACCAATGTCCAGGAATGCAGTATTGGTTTATGTTGAAGTCTCATGTGTCATAGAGTTGCAAGCTCTTTCTTCAAAAATTGAGAATCTGGAACTTCGGAGTTGTCTTTGAATTTTTTTGGTCATCCCGGGGATAGTTGGTTAATTAACAAACTAATGCTCTGAACTTAACTTAACTTAACTAAACTTCTTTATACTGGTTTAGAAGACTCTGCAGAGTCTGTATACAGCCAGTTTTTCTGCGCCTTTCCTCATTACTGTAATTTCACTTTCAGCTGTGTCGCTCTTTTTCTGGTATCCTTTCCAGCATGTTTATATCTTCTTTACGATAAGGACTCCACACCACATGGGGGTGGGGTGGGGGGGGGGAGGGGCAGTGGTCTCGAGGTAAGGTGTTCCCCTGGGGTGCCGGAGTTCGCGAGTTCAAATCCCGGTGGACACCGGATTTTATTCACGTGGTTCATCCGGTGAATATTTTCCCTGATCTCTGGGTGGTGAGGTCAGACACCCGTCAGAAATACCTTAGCAGAGTAGGCCTAACGGCCGCTGCTCGGGCAAAATTCAAGTTAAAAAAACTTCTCAAATTATTCTAGGGATTCTCGCCCCACAGAGAATATGTCGCAAAAAAAGAGGAATGTGTGGCCATAGCAACAGGTCTTGGTTATGTGGTTAGCAGAGCAGCTTAGATGGCGCCTGACAGGCTGCGGGTCTACCTTGCTCTAAATTACGCTTCTACCTACACCAATCTCAAAAATAGACGATCGTATATTCCAGGGACTAACAGATGCTGGGATTGACCTGGAAGATCACCAGTGGATTTTCACCTGCTAAAAAATATGAAACAAAGGAGGTCACACCTCCCCACGACGTCTGACGACATAAGTGGACTGGCTACTTGCTACTATGTTTAATATTTGTTTTTATCATACCAACACTGAATTTGCCTTTTTCAATGCTACATGGACTTTCTCACTCACTTTACTTGTTTGATATATTAAAACATCTAGGTCCATTTTCTTTTCTATCATTCTAATATTGTTCTCGCTCAGTTTTGTTTCAAATTAGATCTACCCATATGTATGACTGTACATTTATCTACTTTAAACTCAATTTGCCAGCTCTCAATTCTCGAATTTTATCTAAATCCGACCTCAATATATTCACTTCAGCTTTAGATGAGACACTACTGCATAGTTTTGTGTCAGTCGCGAATTTTGCATTATGGATCCGATTTCAATGTCCAAATGGTTTTTATATATAGAGAACAGAAATTGGTCCCAAAACCGAACCCTTTGGCACTCCACTTTTTACTTCACACCACTTATTTGTGCACATTCTCTGCCTTCTTTCCGTTACCCAATTTTGAATCCATTTGGCAACTTCCCAACCTATTGCCTGTAATTTTAACTTTATAAATAATCTTTGTCCTCATGTGATGATATCGACGGGTTGGCGGGTTCAGAAGCAGAACTCCAGGAAAAGGTCAGAAGGCTCGATGGAACAGTTCTTGACTATGGTATGGAGATAAACGCTGAAAAGACTAAATTAATGACCAACAACGCCACGGGCTTCAACAGCAGGATAAAAGCTAACGGTCAGGAACTCGAAGTGGTTGACCGTTAAAATATCTTGGGTCGATTTTCAGTGATGAAGGATCAAAATGTGAGGTGTTGGCCAGAATAGTACAGACAATAGTGGGGCTTGCACGGCTTAACAAAATCTGGCAAGATAAACGGTTAGCACTATGCACGAAAATCGGATTAATAAGTACACTGGTCCTGTCAATATTCCTCTATGCGTGTGAGACATGGACAGTTACAGCTGACCTTCAACGAAGGATACAGGCCTTGGAGATGAGATGTTTCCGAAAACTTTTAAACGTCACGTACAAAGATCGAGTTACAAATGAGGAAATACGAGATAGAATTACAACAGCAATAGGGCCTTTCGAAGACCTCTTGGAAACTGTCAAAAGAAGGAAACTCGCTTGGTACGGTCACATATCGAGATCAAGTGGTCTTGCAAACCCAATCCTCAACGGAAAGGTGCGTGGCAGACGACGAAGAGGCCGGCCCAAAAATAGATGGGAGGACAACATAAAAGAATGGACCAGTCTCCGACCAGAAGAGTCACAGGCAGCGGCATCTGACAGAGAAGAGTGGCGTGGAGTTGTGAGGATGTCTTCATGTGTGCCCCAACGACCTCACCGGTTACGGGATGACCTGACCTGACCTTAAATAATCTTTTATGGATACTCTATCAAAAGTATTTGGAAAATCTAGACAAATAATATCCACTGGCTCCCCTTTAATTATCATTTTAGTAACCTCCTCCATGAACTCTAATAGATTTCTTAAGCACGATCTCCCCTCTAGAGTTAACCCATGCTGATTATTTCTTATTAGATTGAACTTGTCTAAATGCATTATAATGTTTTCTTTGATTATTGATCTTGTCATGACATCTATAGAGATTCTCTGCTTGAGTTGGGCTTGCGCATTGTAAGAATATTGATAGTGTTACATGAAGTAAGAGACGTTGGTTTGGACCGTATATTTGTAGATTAAGACATTGAGAGATATATTAATTTGCCAAGGGCAACTGATCGGCATTTCAAGGTCTTGGGAAAACTCGGAATTAGGAGCAATTGTTCAAAATCTCGGCAGATGGCGGTCCCCAATTAAACACGCCGGAACAATATTAACGGACTGTACAATTTCAGATTACACCGTGTGTGTAATTGGCGTATTCAAGAGCATGTTCTGACGTTAGGCCGACTACATATATTTTGAATAGATTTGAGAAGAAAGTCTGAAATTTTATATTAAAATCAGCGTACAAGAACTAATCTGATAATAGAGAGAAGTAGAGAACAGACGTCAAGATAATACAGAGACAAGCAGTGAGTCAGTATCATGGACCTATAGAGAATGGCAGGTAAAAAAGCGGAGTCCCAGAACATACACAGAAGAAACAGTCAGAGAACAGGAATTAAAAGTGAAATCCTAGAACTGATTTTGAAAGAACATTCCATTAACCAATAGTGAGAGCAAAATACAAAAAACTAAATTGCATTAGATCCAGAAATAACAAAATCCTGTTGTATTAGACTGAAGGTGAATCAACTGGGGTCAACTAAGTCTCACGGAGCAACATGTGTGCTCGCTGTGCGAAATCCCAGGCATAGATGTTGTTAGGGAAGATAAAGTCAAATGGTATGCTTAATTGACATGTGAATTATTGGATAATATATATATATATATTGTAGATAGACAGAACAGTACGAACTGTACTGGTCTGTTAAAGTGGAATTTTTTATCTTGGTGACGGGTTTCTATGGCAACAGGACAGTCCTAGTGTTGGAGAATGTGTATTAAAGAATATCACCTTTTCTCGCCATGAATCGGGAAACAGCTTCCGGCTGTTTATTTAGAATAAAATAAGATTGTGATTTCGTGAATGTATTAGTTTCGATCCCGCCATTTTGACTTCTGGTCTGAAAGAAAACCATCAACGGGAACTTAACGCTCATCAAGCTTGTCAGATATGCACGAGACACTTTTCTCTTTAACATTTATGGGTGACTGGCTCTATGGTCTAAGGATAAAGTTCTCGTTTAGGTTGCGGAAGCTCCTGATGTAAAATTCCAAACGAGCACTAATATTTGTCCATGTCATATTTTGTTAAAAATCTGATTGAAACTTGTAGAAGTACATTTCCTTTGATTATGATCTCGTTTTGGGACAACTTCAGCTGTCACAAAAATACAAGACATAATGTAACTGACGTAACTTGGTGGCTACTACGTACAGTAACCACAATGCTGGGTGTTGCTGCCACCTAATGACACCTTTAGAAACTACCAACTACATTTGTCAGCTCTCCCCATACCAATTTGTGACCTACTTATTGACATTTGACATACACTGGTGCGCGTGTGTGTGTTGTGTGTGTGTGTTGTGTGTGTGTTGTGTGTGTGTGTGTTGTGTGTGTATACATGGCAAAGGCCGCCGTCCATCGCAGACGATGATGGCATAGTATATTTGCTTGCGCTATTTTTAGTAAGGATTAACAGCTCTACATTTGATCCTCACTCTATCGCCCGACCCCAGTGGCAAGTCAAGGACAAGACGGATAGGGGAAAACTTCGAGATGCAGGGGACTCCGCATCAAGCTCCCGTGACAAAGACTGCGGAGTCCGGAGTCGAACCCACACCATCTGATCACGAGGCCAACGGCTTAACCATTTCGCTACGCAATCCGTATATATATATAGGGAGACATAGAGAGAGGGAAGAAAGAGCAAGTGAGGGAAGGACAGCTATACAGACAGTGAGAAAGATATTTTCAGGTCGACATAATGGCCGCCGGATAAATGTAAAACAGAGTGACGCGTCACAATAGTCATGTGATATCAACGGACGGACCAAAGTCGTCAGTGACACAAACTCTGCCGATGACAAACCGATTTGATGTCTGACACGCTGAGTATGTAGACGGGAAAATGTTTGACAATCTCTCTTTGTACATCCAACCCTATTTCACTCCCTTTCGTTTTCTCTTCCAATTTTGAATATTATTACAATCTCTCCTTTCTTTATCTATCCCTCCATACTTTTCACCGTCTCTACATCCATAACTCCCTCCGTGTATTTCTCTTGTTCTCGATTATTTTCTCTCTCTCTCTCTCTCTCTCTCTCTGGTTTAATTTATCCCTGTCCTATCTCCATCTCTGGCTGATTCTATCCACCAGTTTCTATCACTAAATTTCTCTAATTCACTTGTTATTGATGTCTATCGCCTTTCTTTTTCTGGGTGCCATTGCTTAAGGAGGTGCCTCCAAGCTCTATATAGTTAGGACCTCTTGCTGCCTTACTTAGTCGTTCCTCTTCTACCATGAAGTATAAAGGTTTGCCAGAGAGAAAGCTATACTATTCTATCATGAAGTATAGAGGTTTGCCAGAGAGAAAGCTATACTATTCTATCATGAAGTATAAAGGTTTGCCAGAGAGAAAGCTATACTATTCTATCATGAAGTATAAAGGTTTGCCAGAGAGAAAGCTATACTATTCTATCATGAAGTATAAAGGTTTGCCAGAGAGAAAGCTATACTATTCTATCATGAAGTATAGAGGTTTGCCAGAGAGAAAGCTATACTATTCTATCATGAAGTATAGAGGTTTGCCAGAGAGAAAGCTATACTATTCTATCATGAAGTATAGAGGTTTGTCAGAGAGAAAGCTATACTATTCTATCCGATATCTTTGCCTTGACCTTTTTCCAATCCCGCTTCCGGTCATTCAGGGACTGCCGTATGTTGTCTTCTCAACTTAATTTGGGAGGTCCTGGGGGTCTGCGTCCTTGACTTTTTGCCTCCTACGACCGACTTGGTATCCGATCTTCTTCATTTCTACAGGCCAAACCACAGCAGTTGGAACTGCACCACTCGAGTCTTCAGGGGTTGGGCTGCGAGATTATTTGGTATTCTCTGGTTACGGATCTTGTTCCTTTTAGTCACCTGAACCACCTTTCTTAGGTACCTCATTTCTAAAGTTGTAGTTGCCTTTCTTGGACTGTGATCATTTCCCGTGACTCACATCCCTATGTCAGGACAGACACACGGATCGAACGGTATACATCCGTCTTTGTTTTTCAGCTTTTTTCTCTCATGTTGAGGAATCCTCTATTTAGTGCATGGCGCTGTTAACTCTTCTTTGATTCCTCTCCTGTTATCTTTAGTTTGGGACCTCGCCAAATTTAAGCCCGGCACTGAGACAAGGTGTACCATACTGAACACGATCCCATCTCACATCAAGGTCAGGTGTAACATACTGAACACGATCCCATCTCACATCAAAGTCAGGTGTAGCAAATTAAGCAAAATCCCATCTCACATCAAGGTCAGGTGTAGCAAATTGAGCACAATCCCATCTCACATCAAGATCAGGTGTAACATACTGAGCAAGATCCCATCTCACATCAAGGTCAGGTGTAGCATACTGAACAATATCCCATCTCACATCAAAGTCAGGTGTAACATACTGAAAAAGATCCCATCTCACATCAAGGCCAGGTGTAACATACTGAACAAGATCCCGTCTCACATCAAGGTCAGGTGTAACATACTGAACAAGATCCTATCTCACATCAAGGTCAGGTGTAGCAAATTGAGCAAAATCCCATCTCACATCAAGGTCTGGTGTAGCAAATTGAGCAAAATCCCATCTCACATCAAGGTCTGGTATAGCAAATTGAGCAAAATCCCATTTCACATCAAGGTCAGGTGTAACATACTGAACAAGATCTCGTCTCACATCAAGGTCAAGTGTAACTTACTGAGCCAGATCCCGTCTCACATCAAGGTCAGGTGTAACATACTGAGCAAGATCTCATCTCACATCAAAATCAGGAGTAACATGCTGAACAAAATCGAATTCAACATCTAGGCTATTCTATCGCTTCTTGCAGCTCAGTCTAACATCAAGAGGCTCTTAAGCTATTTGGATTACTTCAATTGACTCTTGGTCTATCAACATTACTTCACGTAACATTTGGTCTATCAAAATTACTTCACATGTCTTTTGGTCTATCAACATTACTTCACACATGCCTTTTGGTCTATCAACATTACTTTATTCATGCATCTTGGTCTATTAACATTACTTCACAAATGCCTCTTGGTCTATCAACATTACTTCACACATGTCTCTTGGTCTATCAACATTACTTCACACATTCCTCTTGGTCTATCAACATTACTTCACGTAACATTTGATCTATCAACATTACTTCACACATGTCTCTTGGTCTATCAACATTACTTCACACATGTCTCTTAATCTATCAACAATACTTCACACATGCCTCTTGGTCTATCAACATTAGTTCACGTAACATTTGATCTATCAACATTACTTCACACATGTCTCTTGGTCTATCAACATTACTTCACACATGTCTCTTGGTCTATCAACATTACTTCACACATGTCTCTTGGTCTATCAACATTACTTCACACATGCCTCTTGGTCTATCAACATTGCTTTATTTGGTCATTGTTTTATCAACATTACTTGATGAAACTCTTGATCTATCAACATTACTTGATGAAACTCTTGATTGATCAACATTACTTTAAATGATACTTGGTCTATCTACATTACTTTAAGTAACTCTTGGTCTATCAACATTACTTCATATTATCATGGTTTCACACGGGCCTTAAATGTTCCCGTCTGAAACACCTACTCTAGAAGCATCGTCCCAACATTAATAAGAGACAGCACATACAATTGTGAACTGGCTCTATCTGGGATTCAACGGAAGAGGAATGTCAAGTGTAAATTGGAACGCCATTGTTGCCGGAAACTGAGTGCTGCCCTCGCTATCTCTTTTGATACAGGCCAAACCCGTGCATGACCTCAGTTTGCCCGTTCGCTAGCACGGGGTCATGCCTGGTGCAGTTTCCAGAATAACAACAGCACTGGGATTAACTAGTCAGACATGTAGCGGGTGAGGCTGGTGCGTGTTAGCGGTCTACAGGAATATAGGCAAGCACAGCCATTATTCTTTGATGGCTCGCACGTCTTTTATACCCGAACACTTTGTGTGACCTTTAAGCCATTAACTTATCTTTATATGGCCAAAATGGTCAATTAACTAGACTTAATATGGTACTTTGTCAATTAACGTGAATTAACAACGCCCTAGGTCAATTAACGTGACTTCACACGGCCCTTGGTCAATTAACGTGGCTTTAACCAGCCCTTCACGCGGCCCTTGGTCAATTAACGTGGCTTTAACCAGCCCTTCACACGGCCTTTGGTCAATTAACATGACTCCACACGGTCCTTGGGCAATTAACTAGACTTCACACGGTCTTTGGTCAATTAATTAACTTCACACGACCCTTGGTCAACTAACGTGACTTCGTGTGGCCTTTGGTCACATAACATGAAATTAGGAGGCCCTTTGTTAATTTTATTTGACTTCATGCCGCCCTTTGTACATTAACATGACATAATGCGTTCTTGTGAACTGTATTAGATATGTTCCATTAACTTTACCTTACGACATATGTTTTCCATTAACTTCACCTTACGAGATATGTTCCATTAACTTTACCTTACGACATATGTGTTCCATTAACTTCACCTTACGAAATATGTGCTCCATTAACTTCACCTTACGAGATATGTGTTCCGTTAACTTCACCTTACGAGATATATGTTCGGCTAACTTCACCTTACGATATGTGTGTTCAGTTAACTTCACCTTACGAGATATATGTTCCATTAACTTCAATTTATGAAATATATGTTCCATTAGCTTTCCCTTACGAGATTGGTGTTCCGTTAACTCCACCTTACGAGATTGGTGTTCCATTAACTTCATTTTTATGAAGTCCATTGAAATGTCAAACGAGTAATGAAAACGGCGAAAGAAGAATCATCGAAGAAATGTAGATAACAGCAGTCCTCCATAATCAAAAGCGGCTAAAAAATATATACAGATAGTATAAAACCAGATGAGAGCTTTAACCTTACTTCAAGCATTATTGGCATATTCAAATTTCCCCAATATTTAACGAATACGAAGAACAACAGTGATGCAAAAAGTATTTCCAAGAACATATCGATTCAATAGACACTCTGGGACGATTAAAATTTATCACAAAAATAAGGATCATCTGGAACTTGATATACTGATTCAACAAATAAAAAGAGCTATAAAGAACAATATTAAAAAAAAACAAGTGGGGGATCCGAGTAGTCTAGAGGTAAAGTGTTCACCTGGGGTGCTGGAGGTCGCGGGTTCAAATCAAGGGGGAGACCGGGATTCTTTCTCGTAGATCATTCGGTAAATATTTCCCCTGATCTCTGAGATTGGACACCCGTGTCCAGTGGCGAGCACGTTAAAAATACCTTAGGAGTTGGAAATCGAAAAGAGTAGACCTAACGGCCGCTGCTCGGGCAAAATTCAAGTTAAAAATCTTCTAAAATTATTCTAGGGAAATTCGCCCCACAAGGAATATGTCGCAAAAAAGGGGACTGTGTCGCTATAACTTCAGGTCTTGGTTATGTGGTTAGCGGAGTGGCTTAGATGGCGGCTGCGGGTCTACCTTATTCTAATTTCCGCTTCAACCTTCACCAGTCTAAAAAAATAGACGATCGTATATTCCAGGTGCTAACAGATGCTGGGATTGACCTGGAATGTCACCAGTGGATTTTCCCCTGCCGAAAAAATATGAAACAAAGGAGGTCACATCTCCCCATGACGTGTAACGACATAAGTGGACTGAAGATAGATAAATAGATAGGAAGATAGATAGGTAGATAAATAGATAGATAATTTTGATAGGCAGGTAGGTAGATAGATATATAGATAGATATATAGATAGATAGAGGATAGATGGATAGATGGATAGCAGATAGATGGATGAATAGATGGATGGATGTTCCCCCGTATTTTCGGCATATTAATCATTTCGGCTTCTCAGAAAGTAGGGATGAAGTGGTTAGAAATGATCTTTACTAGAGCAAGAAAAGAAAGAAGAGACCCGACGATTGGCAATAAGCCACGCATAATAACACGAATCTGAAAGAAAAAAGGCGATAAACGAAACGGATACATATAGAGAAATGCCGTTACTAAATCATGCGGAAGAAACTTCTGAAAAACTGAATGACAGACGTGAATGAAAACAGGGGGCAGGGGGCTATACACGCGGGTGAGATAGAGGTATGGGCAAGGGGGTTAGACAAGCAGGTGAGATTGAGGGATGGGCAAGGTGGCTAGACAAGCAGGTGAGATAGAGGTCTGGGCAAGGGGTCTAGACAAGCAGGTGAGATAGAGGTCTGGGCAAGGGGTCTAGACAAGAAGGTGTGATAGAGGTCGAGGCAAGGGGTCTAGACAAGCAGGTGAGATAGATGTCTGGGCAAGGGGGCTAGATAAGCAGGTGAGATAGAGGTGTGGACAAGGGGGTTAGACAAGCAGGTGAGATAGATGTGTGAAAAGGGGGCTAGACAAGCAGGTGAGATAGATGTGTGGGCAAGGGGGCTAGACAAGCAGGTGAGATAGATGTGTGGGCAAGGGGGCTAGACAAGCAGGTGAGATAGATGTGTGGGCAAGGGGGCTAGACAAGCAGGTGAGATAGAGGTATGGACAAGGGGGCTAGACTAGCAGGTGAGATAGAGGTATGGGCAAGGTGGCTAGACAAGCAGGTGAGATAGATGTGTGGGCAAGGGGGCTAGACAAGCAGGTGAGATAGATGTGTGGGCAAGGGGGCTAGACAAGCAGGTGAGATAGATGTGTGGGCAATGGGCTGGACAAACAGGTGAGATAGATGTGTGGGCAAGGGGGCTAGACAAGCAGGTGAGATAGATGTGTGGGCAAGGGGGCTGGACAAGCAAGTGAGATAGATGTGTGGGCAATGTGGCTAGACAAGTAGGTGAGATAGATGTGTGGGCAAAGGGGCTGGACAAGCAAGTGAGATAGATGTGTGGGCAATGGGCTGGACAAGCAGGTGAGATAGATGTGTGGGCAAGGGGGCTGGACAAGCAAGTGAGATAGAGGTGTGGGCAAGGGGGCTGGACAAGCAGGTGAGATAGATGTGTGGGCAAGGGGGCTAGACAAGCAGGTGAGATAGATGTGTGGGCAAGGGGGCTGGACAAGCAAGTGAGATAGAGGTGTGGGCAAGGGGGCTAGACAAGCAGGTGAGATAGAGGTGTGTATGAAGAGGTCTTGACACCCTCATCTTCACACACTCCTAAGCCGCCCCGCACTGAGAAAGTACTGCAGACCCTCGTGGTCTGATAAGTCGTTATCCAATATTTGAATTACCTAGTTTAAGTTTTAGCCACAAAAACTTTGTCTATAAATCTGTTGTCTGAGTCCCTTAATCTGTTGTCTGAGTACCTTAATCTGTTGTCTGAGTCCCTTAATCTGTTGTCTGAGTACCTTAATCTGTTGTCTGAGTCCCTTCATCTGTTGTCTGAGTCCCTTCGTCTGTTGTCTGAGTCCCTTAATCTGTTGTCTCTCTTAATCTGTTATCTCCCTTAATCTGAGTCCCATAATCTGCTGGCGAGGTTTTCATATAATTGTTGTCATGATGATCATCGAACTCTCTGACAATATCATATATGCCATTCAGGTTTTCATATCTCTGTTCGGGGTAATATGCACGTCGTTGTGATTATCACATCTGTCAGTGGTATTATCAAATCAGTGGGATTATCATATATGTCAGTGGTATTATCATATCTGTGAGATTATCACTTCTGTCAGTGGGATTATCATATCTGTCAGTGGGATTATCATAAATGTGGGATTACAATGTCTGTCAGTGGGATTATCATATCTGTGGAATTATCATATCTGCCAGTAGGATTATCATATCAGTGGGATTATCGTTTCTGGCAGTGGGATTATCATATCAGTGTGATTATCATATCTGTTAGTGGGATTATCATATCTGTGGGATTATCATATCTGTCAGTGAGATTATTATATCTGTTGGATTATCATATCTGTCAGTGGGATTATCATATCTGTGGGATTATCATATCTGTCAGTGGGATTTTCATATCAGTGGGATTATCATATCTGTCAGTGGGATTATCATATCAGTGGGATTATCATATCTGTCAAATGGGATTATCATTTCAGTGGAATTATCATATCTGTCAGTGGGATTATCATATCTGTCATTGGGGGACGGCGTGGCCTATTGGATAAGTGGCACGGCTCACAAACCGAAGGTGCTGGGTTCGATCTCCATCACAGCACCGGCCGTTACCCCGGGGAAGCAAACCCTTAAAAAATGCAGGAGGAAGCAGACCCTTACATAAAATGCATGCTGAAGTCAGATGTACTGGGCCGACAGGCGCAACATAAAAACCACAGTGCAACGCACACCGCCTTGGGGATTAGAGAAATAAGGCGAACGCAAAAACAAAAAAAATATCTGTCATTAGGATTATCACAGCTGTCATTGGGATTATCATACACATCGTTTGGATTATCATACACGTCATCTTGATTGTCATTGACGCTTTTGAGATGATGATATTAATCGTTGGATTCAGCATGTGTCGCGTGTGATTTCCATATACGTTGTTAAGATTAGGTACGACACTTTCCGGAATCTTCTTTGTTCTGTTACTGAAGCATACATTTGGTAACATAAATCAAGGAATCTATCTTCCCACTAGGTCGGATAGTCGGCTGCTTAATCTTGTAAGGCTCAAGGCCCAAACGAAAATCAAGGAGATTACGTTCAGGGACTTCCTATTTGCTGATGATGCTGCAGTTGTCACCCTCTGCCAGCAGGAACTTGAGAGCTTGATAGGTCGCTTCTCACAGGTTTGGACAGATTTTAGTCTCACAAGAAGTCTTAACAAAACAAATGTCCTGGGACAGGAAGTAGATGCCCCGCCAACTCTTGACATTGATGATTGTGAACAGACAGCTGTGCACCAATTCACATACCTGTGATCTCCTCATCAATGACACGCTCTCACTCGAAACCCAGATTTCAGTCGAAACAATGGTATTTAATACATTTGTGCACCTCACATCGTGTGTTTGAAAAAACCTAGAAATCCACAATTAAAACCATGGCCATGGTATACAGTGCACGTGTCGGCAGCACTCTCCTATATGGTCGCGAAACGTGGTCAGCCTATGCCAAAAAACAAAAGCACAGGCTTAACACATTCCATCTGCGGCGATGGCGATCCATTCTTAGAAGGACAGAGTGACAATTGCAAAAGTGCTCTCTCGCACCAGTCTCCCAAGTATGTACACTCTTCCTTGGTAGCGAAACATATGATGGCTTGTTATGTTAGTCGCATGGATGATGGTCGCATGGATGATGGTCGCATGGATGATGGTCGCATTGCCAAAGAGATTCTCTATGGACAGTTGGCGAATGATAAGAGAACAGTCGGCCTACCACAGTAGAAGATGCGTGTAATCGTGATAGGAAGGTTTTGGACATGCGTCTGACATCTTGGAAAGAAGCTGCAGACCGATCTAAGTGAAGATGTACTCTACAGAGCCACCTCAAGTTTAGCGAAAAGAAGTTCTTGCAACACAGAGTATTGAAAGGACAAAGCCGTACGGAGAAAGAAATCTAGAAAAGCTAATTAAAGAGTTACCACTTCAAAGTCTTATCATCATATGGCCAGGCATGACTGATAGAGGCTACTATTGTTAGGATGATCACATCCGTCTTTGATGTTATCACATTCGTCTTTGATGTTGTCACATCAGTCTTTGATGTTGTCACATCGATCTTTGATGTTGCCAAATCCATCTTTGATGTTATCATATCTGTCTTTGATGTAATCACATCCGTCTTTGATGTTATCATATCTGTCTTTGATGTAATCATATCCGTCTTTGGTGTTATCGTATCCGTCTTTGATGTAATCACATCAGTCTTTGATGTTGTCACATCCGTCTTTGATGTTGTCACATTCGTCTTTGATGTTGTCACATCCGTCTTTGATGTTGTCACATCCGTCTTTGATGTTGTCCCATCGATCTTTGATGTTGCCAAATCCATCTTTGATGTTATCATATCAGTCTTTGGTGTTGTCACATCTGTCTTTGATATTATCACATCCGTCGATGTAGTTGTTACATCCGTCTCTAATGTTGTCACATCCGTCTCTGATGTTATCATATCAGTCTTTGATGTTGTTTCATCCGTCTTTGATGTTATCACATCCGTCGATGTAGTTATTACACCCGCCTTTGATGTTATCACATCCGTCGATGTAGTTAATACATCCGTCTCTAATGTTGTCACATTCGTCCTTGATGTTGTCACATCCGTCCTTGATGTTGTCACATCCGTCTTTGATGTTGTCACATCCGTCTTGGATATTGTCACATACGTCGTCGAAGTTATAATGTCAGTCAACACGTATTATCTGACGCAACAAACGCAGAATCGGTTTGAGCTTGACCGACAAATTATTTGCGCTGTCTGAGTGTGACGACAAAGCGTAATTTCCGTTTCTTCTAACTAGAAACACAACAAGTAGGAGGATAGGTTAGACAGCCCAGTTAGGCAACTTTACTTGCACAGCCTGCTGACAATAAACAACTGCTGTCTTACAGATAGGCTGGGGACAGCCAACGTTTAGGGAAGTAGTTCCTTACAGGTCCATGCTGCAGAGGATGATTAGGGTCTTGGGCGTCGTACAGTCTAACGCATCACGCCTCTAAAAGATAATAGCCAGACATGACTTTGTTAAAGCTAATGAGTCGATGTATAATGGCGAACGTGGATGAAGTTGACAGGAACTCATGAACAAAGCTGAATATAATTGGTAATAATTACACTCCTCACAAAGCTACTGTAGAATGATCTACCATCTGTTCAACAAACTAAAAATAGAAACTGTTGATGAATGTGTCTGCGGCACAGATAAAATGAACATCTGCTGCACAGGTGTCCGACATGCCAGGAGCAGAGAAAGCCCATACAACCATCAGCAGCGCCATATGTGGACACGCTCTTTGGAGTTACTATTAAACTCGGTATAACCATACATTTTCTTTGATATCCCCTCAGGTTTACATTTAACATCATAGGAAGATGGTTAGCAGATAAGCAGGTGTTATTGTGCAATGGGAAGTGATAACTAGCATAATAATATAGAAGTGATAACTAGTAAAATATGGACACGTATGGTTCAGATACCTGGTCATGCCTATTACCAGTTGAACAGAAGAGAGCAGGTCGTGGTCTTCAGACTTCGCACTGGCCACAATAGACTGAGGTACCACCTATTCAACAAATTGAAAATAGGTGGCACCGACGAATGCCCGTGTGGTACCGGGAAAATGACCGCTGAGCATTTGCTGCAAAACTGCCCGACATACGCGGACCAGAGAGAGCAGATGTGGCCATCACCAGTGGCAACACTAGACAAGCTCTATGGCAGTGTCGACAGCCTCAGGATGACAGCTGCTTTTTTCGAAAAAATAAATGTTACTGTCTGACTGCGTACGATGAAGAAAGATACCTGGTCGGACCAAACACATGAATGTAACATAGGTTACGACCAAAAGGTTTTAATCAACAATAAAGAATAACACGCATGAAAATAACTTAACTTATTGTTACAGCATTAATGAATACAAAATAAAGACATTTTCGTTGCAAAGTCAGTTTCGTTCATGTGTTGTTTTCAAGCAGTACCTGAGACACAGTTTAATACTTTATATTGTGATAGTCAGTGCTGCTGCAGCCTCGGCTTATTACGAGTAAGTAATTGTCCTACAGGGTTTGTCCCATTTGAAAATTTAAAGTCGTTTCCTATGTCCTCTTTGTCAAATACCTGGCGTGAGGGGGTGAGAGGTTTGCAATTTTTGTACCTTTTGCCATTCAGGCAGGCTGCTATTGTTTTAAAACATGTATCTGTAGTTTTTAACAATGGAACCAAAAAAAAAAACCGAACACAAAAATACACAAGAAAGATAAACCTTCTCTACGCGCAAGCGACAAGGATCTTTGGCGGTGGCGGGATTAATTGTAACACAATCCAAAAACCGATTTTGTTCAGCAAAAATCTTCTCATATTTAAGATAAACTCCCATTGAACACACGTGCAGAATGTGGTATTAGTACCATTTATGATATACTGGTCATGTTGGAGTCGATTGCAATGGGAGAGCTGCCACCCTTAGCGTTGAAAACACTGAAAGTAGGGACATTATACGAGTATGTCTTTAGTGGGTAGGACAGGATAGCGAGGCGTGCTGGACGGTCATTGATCACCACTAGTTTGGCGACAAGACTTAAACAATAATCAATTACCACTAGTTTGCTGACCCCACTTATTAAACAATAATCAATCAGCACTAGTTTGGTGACCACACTTAAACAGTAATCAACCAGCACTCGTTTGGTGACCACAATTAAACAATAATCAATCAGCACGTGCTTGGTGACGAGACTGAAAATCGATGAAACAGGGATCCGCAGACTGCAGAAGGTTGAAATAAACCGATTCGAAGGGGATACTGATCCGATAGAGCAGGCGTGTGTACAATTATCGAGCTACAAGAACTATTAGCATCCATACGCTTTGCATTTTATATTGTAACATTACAATCAACGAGTCAGCAATCTGCAGACTGCTTGAATATCTGCACAATTTCCCATTTGCTTATGACCAGTAGTTATGGTTCTGCCCGGATTGGTGTGATCTCACTAATGTAATATATTACTCACATATCGGTTTGTATGTACAGGTACAGTACCTGAAGCGAGTGCCTCTAAGGCAGCACAGTCAAGAAACAAAGTCAACACGGACCGATAAACTGAACTTCCAGTGTACCCTGCGTAGTTTCCTCCCGTTAAGAAGTAGACTACACAGTTCAGGTCACAGAAATCCGAAGCAAACACGGTTAGCACAGCAGTTGTTGTTGTTCAACTTTCCACAAACAGAAGTCTGAGATCAGGGGCGCCTCTCAGCTCTGCTTGTTGTGGCTGCACTGCACTGCACACTGAGGGCGAGACACATATCGTAGCCTGAGGGATGAAGGTGGGGGAGGTTTCGGAGCGGCAGTCAAACAGTGCTGTATTAATATATAATGCAGGTATTGTCTGCAGTAATTTGAGTGGTTGGTGGAAGAGGGGACGATGTTGGGGGAAGGCACTGCGGAAGCAGGGACTCGGTGGGGGGGGGGGGGGGGGGGTATGTGTTTTCTATGCCCTTCTGCTAACAAATTGGGCAGGGGATGTTATGTGTGCATTTTTACTATAAGGACATATGTGTGTGTGTATTTGTGTGTGTCTGTGTATTTGAGTGTGTCTGTGTATCTGTGCGTGTATTTGTGTGTGTGTCTGTGTATTTGTGTGTGTTATAGAATGGGGTTGGAGAAAAAGGTTTGGTAACCAGTTGGAAGCGTTCTGTGCAATCATCTTCCAAGATGTGACATCGATCTAGCCAGTTTGAAGCGTTTTGTGCAAGCATCTTACAAGATGTGACATCGATCTAGCCAGTTGGAAACGTTCTGTACAAGCATCTTACAAGATGTGACATCGATCTAGCCAGTTGGAAGCGTTCTGTGCAATCATCTTTCAAGATGTTACATCGATCTAACAAGTCGGATGGGTTCTGTGCAAGTATCTTTCACGGCGTGACATCGATCTAACAAGTCCGATGGGTTCTGTGCAAGCATCTTTCACGACGTGACATCGATCTTACAAGTTGGATGGGTTCTGTGCAAGCATCTTTCACGACGTGAAATGGGAGTTAAAGCTTCCCAGGTCTAATGAGTCTCTGTAGTGCCACCTGCCCCTCACATGAGTGCTGCCTGTTCCAAGCTCACTGTTTAACAGCTTCTTTGCGACACCTTCATCTGGACGCCTTCATCGGGACACCTTCATCGGGCATGCGAACAACATGTCCCGTCCATCATAACTGGGCACTTTGCAGAAGTGTATGGATGATCGACTTGTTTGACCTGTTTGGAATTTCAGAGTTATGTGTCCTTCCGCCTGACTCTAATCATCCTGAACAGACATCTGCCGCACAATCGATTTGGCTGTCTAAAAATGTTTGCTATATGCTACCAATGTGATATGCAACAGAGTGGTTAACACTATAGCAAGATAAGCATTTACCTTTTTGGCAACACTGAGCCTTATCGTTCCAGACGTTCGCTTGTAGTCTTCCAAACGCAGAGTTTGTCTTTTAGTCAATATTTGATTCTCTGGTGAGGGTACTGTCAAGGTGGGTGAAGCTATCGACTGCCTTTAGACGTTGGTTGTGTATGGCAATGTTTGGTTCGATATACGACTTCTCAAGAGTAGCCCATTTTTCCTAATATTGATTGTGAGACCAAAATGACTGCACGCCGCCGAAAACTCCGTTGTGATGAACTGTATATCTTGTTCTGAGCAGGTATTAATGGCAAAGACGCCAGAAAATAAATAGGAAATACATGATGGTTGCTTCAGTCACCTTGGTATGAGACTCCAGGCGTGTCGGATTGAGCAGCTGATCTTGAGTCCTGTTCCTGATATGCATGCCATTAGGCGTGATGTACGGCAGCAGAGCGTGATATACGGCATCAGAGTGCGATGTATGGCATCAGAGTGCGATGTACGGTCTCACAACGCGATGTATGGCATCAGAGCGCGATGTACCGGCATCAGAGAGCATTGCTGCAACTACATGCTAAAGAGCGTCGGTCCCAACACCCAACACTGTTTGCACCGTTGGAGACAGACAATTCGCTTTCGTGCAGACTCAAACCATTGTGCATCAGAATGCTAGCGGACAACTGTAATGAATCTGCCACAGAGAGCCCATTGATTTGTCATAACTGTCTCATGTTGGCAGTGTGAAAGGTCTTGGTCAGGTCTACCAAAACTGTGTACAATTCCGGATGTTGCTCGTGACATTGCTCATGTAGTTAATGTGCTACTGATATCACGTGGCCCTACTTACGGCCCGCTGGAAAAACCACATTGACTCTCTGGGAGTCGGCTCTTGTGAGAAGATGATCAATAAGATGGTTGATAAGGACTCAGACCAGAATTCTGCCCGAAAATTGACAGAAAAGAGATTTACTTGTGTTTATCGTAGAAACGGGCTTTCGAGGCATTTTGGCAAATAAGGTGGCGATGGACGCGATCCAGTGGTAGCAAGCATCACGCAGATGAAGTCAGGCATAGCTCAAGAGCGTCGTGTACCTGGTGGTCCACCTTCTTCAGCAAGCTCGGGAATTCTACTGCAACTCGCCACTTAACGCTGTTTTCGGGGCGCACAAAAGAGTAAACATACTTATTGGAGGCATTCAACCACAACAACAACAACAACAGCATCGCAGGAGTGACGGTTGTTCTTTCGCTTGCACAGGTAGACAATGAAGGCATCTTTCAGGTACTGGATTATCTGGCCGTCATCGCAAATTTAACAGAACAGGTCTGTCCGCTGTTGAGGAAGGATGTGGCCATTTGCTTGGTAAACTTCAGCAGAAAGAGCCTCTGACCCCGGGACCTTGCCACTAGACGGTAAACTTCAGCAGGAAGAACATCTGACCCCGGGATCTCGCCACTAGACGGTAAACTTCAGCAGGAAGAGCATCTGACCCCGGGACCTTGCCACTAGACGGTAATCTTCAGTAGGAAGAACATCTGGCCCCGGGACCTTACCACTAGACGGTAAACTTCAGCAGGAAGAGCATCTGACCCCGGGACCTTGCCACTAGACGGTAAACTTCCGGGACCTTGTGACTAGACCCTTTATGCTATTGCTTTCTTGACCATTCAGCAATTTTTGAGCCTATCGTTGGTCGCGACTTTTGACATTTGTGACATGGCTTGCTCGCTGATGGCAGAGTAGTGGTTGCGGTCTGCATTGAAATGCGTCGCCTAGTACTCGAAAGTATTACCTTGGTCCACCAGTCAGTGCCCTGTCATAAGGATTGAGGACGGCTGACGGTTTAATGGATTTGGGACCACAGACTGCCTTCTTTGAATTGTGACAGATTTAGTCTTGGCAGATAAATCTTGTCTCCTTATTGACATATTATTTTGTTTAGAATTGCGGGCAAGCGTAATTAGGTAATTATATTAATTTAGAGGGGAACTTTCCACCGGACCTGACAACTCACGTCAGTAATACCACGGCAGTGTCGCGGATTAATATCGGCACCCAGCACGATATTTTGAAAGTAGACCGGCTGGAAAATAATCCGGTGTTATAAATACAGAGGCAGGCCGAGAGCCAGACACATTTGAACGAGATAGTCAGAGCGATTCTGAGCGACAGCCGACACATTTCGAGAGTGAACGACATATTTCCAGAGCCGAAAAATTTTTCAGAGAGTCATTCCGACTCATTCAGATGCAATAAGACGTGCCAGAGAGGGACTCACATTGAGAGTCGATTCAGTCAGAGGAGAGTGAATGTCGCATTGAGGGAGTTCCAGTTTGCAGAAGTAAAGTATCACTAATTTTTATTTGTGGTTAGATAGAATTTCATCAGGTTAACATTTTAACCAGTGTGAGCCACGTGGGCCACCGTTCACGTTCATAGTCATCGCAGAGATCTCACAGAAGCAGCCTAGATCAGTCACAGCTACCCGCTATATGCGAGAACGGGCTTCCTAGATCTGGATCGGCTGAGGGAAAACTTTACCATTTGACACGTGTGTCGACCCGCGTCGGGCTACCACGTGGTCAGCCGGCCTTTGTTTAACACGCGTGGTCAAAACACGCTGCAGTTAAACACCATGCTGCCTTGCCAAGCTTGTATTCATCGTAGATTCACAGCAGTAGCCTAGTCTTTCCACATTCACCACGCAGTTGTGTATTGTAGAAGAGTTGACGTGTTGTAACTTCAGAAATAAAGAATGTGTTTATTATTGTTTTGAAATAGTGTCCTTAGTTAGTTTATTGAAGTGTTATTGAAGTGATAGATTTTTAGACTGCAGAGGTGGATAGTCGAGGTGCGGCCTCAGGGAGCCGGGAAAGCAAGACCCCGTTCCGTCTGCTACAGAATCATGGTAACTCGTGTCTGCATATTTCTGGATCTGCTTTGTTGTTGAATCATAAGTCCTGCATTTTTCTAAGTTGAATCTGAATTTTCCTTTGCATATTGGTGAAGGCTGTCTTTTTGAATGTTCAGGAAGGATCATGTTGGTGGGAACTGTATAGCTGGTGTTTAGTAGCGAATAAGTCAATTGATGACGTCATTGTTTTCATCAAGCGAGATGTGAGCCTGGGTGTGATGAAGCCCAGGATCTCTGAAATGGTTCATCAAGTGAGATGCGGGCTTGTGTGTAATGTAGCCCAGTATCTCTGAAATGGTTCATCAAGTGAAATGCGGGCTTGTGTGTGATGTGGCCCACGATCTCTGAAATGGCCTTCTAACTGTGTTCTCTAGACTGGTCAACTTCTTCTCTGGGCTGACAAGCCTGCGTATCCCTTAGCCGACTGTCTAGAGCACTTGAAACCTTCTCTGTGACTGTTTTCCTTTACAGATTCGGGCTGTTAGTCCTCTCTCCGCGTGTCTCCAATCTAAATGAACTCTTAAAGGTGTTTTGTCGAGGTTACATTTTGACACAACCATTTGGTCAGTCCAGGTTACATTTTGACACAATCATTTGGTCAGTCCAGGTTACATTTTGACACAATCATTTGGTCAGTCCAGGTTACATTTTGACACAATCATTTGGTCAGTCCAGGTTACATTTTGACACAACCATTTTGCCAGTCCAGATTTCAGTACCACGCGTTTTCTTTGTCCCGTCCACATCACGTGTTTCGCTCCTTCTGGTGATGACGAAGTCGATCAGGTGTCACTTCTTCCAACGATGTTGCATTCCGGATGTCTTTTGACAGGTGGACAGGTGATGAAACATTGTGCTTGTGATCTTTGCTACAGCCAAATTTAGACATAAATGCATTGTAACAGCCACATCTAGACAGAAACGGCATGCTACGGACACAGCTAGAGAGAAATGCCTTGTTACAAACATAACTAGAGAGAAAACTGCCTTGTTACAAACATAACTAGAGAGAAAACTGCCTTGTTACAAACATAACTAGAGAGAAAACTGCCTTGTTAAAAACAGAACTAGAGAGAAAACTGCCTTGTTACAAACATAACTAGAGAGAAAACTGCCTTGTTACAAACATAACTAGAGAGAAAACTGCCTTGTTAAAAACAGAACTAGAGAGAAAACTGCCTTGTTACAAACATAACTAGAGAGAAAACTGCCTTATTACAAACATTAGAGAGAAAACTGTCTTGTTACAAACATAACATTGAACAAACACAGTTAGACAGATCTGCTTTTCTACAAGCAGAGAAATAAATAATAATGTGAGATGAAAACAATAAGGAATGTGTTTGATAACAAGGTTGAAACAAGATTGATAACAAATTGGTTAGTTCATTCTACGACCTGTCCTTATTTATATAAAAAATTGGTTAGTTCATTCTACGACCTGTCCTTATTTATATAAAAAATTGGTTAGTTCATTCTACGACCTGTCATTATTTATATAACAAATTGGTTAGTTCATTCTACGACTTGTCCTTGTTGATATAACAAATTGGTTAGTTTATTTGGTTAGTTCATTTTACGACTTGTCCTTATTGATATAACAAATTATTTAGTTCATTCTAAGATTCGTCCATATTGATATAAGTGATATCAACAGTAGTCATAGACAGGCAGTACTATCAACCGTGGACATGGACGGTCAGTGCCGTCAACCATGGTCATATACGGCCAGTGTTTTAAATCGTCGACATAGACGGTCATAGGCATCAACTGTGGTTATAGACGGTCAGTGTTATAAACCGTGAACATAGACGATATGTGACATCAACTGTGGTAAAAGACGATCGCACGATAAGCTCTGGCTGCTTAGGTGGGTCACTTGAAAACTTAGTAAATACCATTTTGTGCTGGATCTATACTATACCAAATGGAGTGACATGATAGACAGACAAACATACAACAGGCAGAGACAGACAGGCAGACAGACGAAGGATAACTACATACATTCGATCATATGTAACCTCATCAACTAAAACAAAGTGACACAGGAACGACCACAACAGCATGCATATGGTCTGTGGTGACCTCATGCTCCAACTGGGGCGAATAAAGAAAGATGTATATGTATGCATGTATGTCTGTATGTCTGTATGTATGTATGTATGTATGTATGTATGTACGTACGTACGTATGTATGTATGTATGTATGTATGTATGTATGTAAAGAGAGTGCCCTAACTGGCTGCAGGTCTACATTGCTCTGCTGTTTTCGTTCATTGTAGATGCCGTCAGACCACGGATTTACCTAGAATTCATACTAGTCGACGATTTACACTTGTGTTCGCAGAAACGTGTCTTTGTTATCCATTTGGATTGGCTAATTCATTCGTTTTTTATATTTTCTTCAGTCTGATTATCCTGCATGGAAATCGGCAATATGAATAGCACTACGCTTAAACGTGTGACTTATTTCACGGTCTAGTTCACACGGCTGAACTTCACAAGATTGGCGCCTTTCGCCCTAGCTGCAAACAGTGTCGGTTTTGGTGTGTGTAATTTAGACACGACTATAATAGACTAGAACATAGCCCAGGAGAGATGCCCAACTCACTCACACGTTGAGTGATGTCCATTTAATCTCTTGCGGTTATGGGAAAGGCACGTCACACAACGTTAGATGACACCCAGCCCCACTCCGCTGCCTTGCAGGAGGCCTGTTTACGGGAAAAGCTTCAGGAGTAAACCCTGAGGAACAATCTGCATCATGTGCTATCTGCAGTCGTCTCGATAAATATCTTGTCAATTAGCAAGGGTAACACAGGACCAGAGATTGAGATTGTCAGAAGGCACAGTTTCTTCCTCATTTTAATCCAAATCTCCGCGCAAGTCATCCATTTCAGTGAACATTTATCACATGTGATGGACGAACATTATGTATGTATGTTTGTATATAAAATGCAAGACGATGTTCCCACCTCCTTTTATACTTCTTCGTGGTGATAATTAATTCTGAATTTGCTCTGCTCTTGTCACATATTCTCTATATTCAATCACAAACAGTGTTGTTTAGTTATGTCAGAGAGAGAGTGAGCCATCACAAATAGGAAGAACTCGTTGCAGAACTCTTGTGCAGTGCTAAAAAGCACTTCGCGCCAAAAAGTGCTGCAATCCACGCAATTTGCGTCTCCCACTGCCAGCATAAACCACCCTCAGTGTATAAGCCACTATTTATCGTGCATCTTCTTATCTCTGTCGAGCCGACTAGTTAAATATTGAACAATAACCAGAAACGCCGTGAGTCACTCTTTCGCTGTCTCTCCCTCTCTCTATCTTCTACCGTCCTCCCCCTGCCCTCTCACAGAAAACTGACGTCGGGTTTCACACTTACTTCAACGCCTTGCCACCTACTGCTCCAAGAATTTGAGAGGAAAAACGTACAGACATGGGGGCTAAGAACTGCATCCCTAACAGGCACGGTTTCACAAGTAAACAAATTTCTGCAGGAACGTCGGCAGGAAACCTGCAAGCCCACGACAAGAAGCTTGGAGTGATTATAAAAACTGGGAAAGAACGAGGGAAAATGGAGAGAAAGTTGCGAACAGGTAAGTCAATTATGTATGCTTGAGTTGTTTTACCTGGCGAGTTGGGATAGTCGAGGGAAATGCTGGTGCACACGTGGTTCTGGGAAAACTGACTGAGAAAACCATCAAGTTAGATAACTGTACTTAGCTGGGCAATATGTTGAGAGGTTGTCTGCGCTTGATTAACTGAATGTGGGTGTTCGGAGGGCCTGTTATTTCGTTCAGGCCTGCTTAGGCTGGTTGAGGCAGCAAATGGGGGCATATGTGTTCTGTACAGATTTTCTTCGTCCTGGTGAGAAAAGAGACTTGAAGTGACGTCAGTGGTATCTAATGCCTCAATCGTTAGGGCCTTTATCGTGTCTCTTTGTTCAGTATTTAACATTCAGCCTCATACAGAGCACATGTCTTCAACAAATACACGCCAAGTCCTCCTTTCCTGAGGCATCTGTCTCATCTGCGCTCACGTCGCCTCTGCTTCTTTATGTTCGTCTCGAGCTCTCGTCTCCGTGTGCTTTGGTTTGTTTCACATACACGTCCTCCCAAAACAGTCTAATCTGACTGACAGGCTGACTTCCTTTAATTCACACCTCATCACATGGCGATGTGCACAACTCTAAGCTGACTGAATGACTATGAATGACTGACTGACTTCAGTTAGTCCTTCCTCGTCACATGAAGGTGTCCACCATTCTAAGCTGACTGAGTGTCTATGACTGACTGACTGACTATGATTGACTGACTGACTTCAGTTAGTCCTTCCTCGTCACATGAAGGTGTCCACCATTCTAAGATGACTGAGTGACCTTAGTTAATTCTTTCTCGTCGTATTGGAACATCAGGCTAAATCAAGTATCTACTACTTTGGGTTTTCCTTTTGAATTCCGTGCACGAGATTCCAGCTTTCTTGGTAATCTCCTCCACTGAGCTCTCACAAGTTTACTCCGATATGTAGTATGTATACATTTTAGATTTCGACTAAACAGTTGATTCTTTATCATGGGAAAATGCGTTCGAGTTCAGCATTTGGAGACAGAATAACTAGGTTAATGAGTGCGTTTATTTATACTAAGGGACACAATCAAGAAAATGTTTTGTGTCCACTGCACAGACGAGTTAAGGTACATATTCACACTTTGACTGTCTTGTTTTTTTGGTCTCTTATTGGTTGCATGTACAGGTCTACATGTCGAATTTCACAGTTCTTTTCTCGAGGTCACCATTGGACAGTTCTGGAATACCAGCGCTCCTCATTTCTTGGAAACGTGAACATACAGGTAGGTTGTATCCTACATTCACTAATGATATGGGTCGCCTTATGTTTCATTTACTTCTGTGGATCCCCTTATGTATCATTTACTTCTGTGGAACCCCTTATGTATCATTTACTTCTGTGGAACCCCTTATGTATCATTTACTCTGCGATATTCTTAGCAAAACTGTGACGGGAGGCAACGATATGGTTGGGACCTGGGGCTCGATCCTCAGTTCGACCTGATCGAGCCGCAGAAAGAGGTCTCTGCCGTCCCGCCGATTAAAGCGGGCGAGGACCTGTCCGATATTTATCCCACGTGGCGTGGAGGTATGAAATCATTTGTAGACGACTTAGTTTTCGGTCGGGGTGTCACAAGCAGTAGAGCAGCCACCTCACTGCGAACTGTTGAGATTCAACCCTCGATCTTGAGATATATTAGCACACCAGACGAACAACATCTCCGTGCCATGACCAGGCTTGTTTCCTGGCTAAATGCACTCTTGCCTCGTTCTTTACTTTTGTCTTCTATCAGTCATCCCAATGGACACAGAAGAGATGCAGGCCAGTGAACATTGCACCTCTGCCCCTTTGTGACAACCTCCCAGGTGGCGGGGGAATGCTAGGCGTACCATCACTGCAGAGGAGCCGAGAATACTAAAGGGGAGCAAGGAGATACCTCCACTCACATGTATATGCTACGTTTCTGGCAGGACGTGACGATCCTGGGACACAGACACACTGGACTGTCTCTCTTCGGGGTTACTTGAAAAACTAGTACATACGTCCATTATATCATCATCATCACACTCTTTCGACACGAGTGGGGAAGACTTGATAGTCCTGCAAGACAACTTTTCTAAGGAGACAACTCTGACCTCAAACAACTGCTACCTTGCAGATGGGCTGGGGACAGTCAAAGGCTAAGGAGGGCAACCTTACAGAAACGCCTGTTGAAATCGGATGCACTGGGCCACAGGCTTAACGAAACAGTGCAACGTAAATCGCTGTATGATGACGTCACAACTTAAAGAAGAAAGTATGGTGCTCATCCTGTGGAGTCCCGCCAGCAGCAAGAGTGCCGGGCCCCACGCCTCGAAGGGGCCCACCTGATGCTACTGGTGGTCACTCACCCATGTGCTGTGGAGTCAATGCACAAGGACATGGGGCAAGAGCTATTGACCAAAAATCCAAGACCCATAAAGAACTACAGTGGAATGCGCAGGGAGTCCTTAACAAATATGTTTCTCTAACAAATCACCTGTACGAAGGCGAGATAGACGTGGCATGCATCCAAGAAACGCACATCAACAACAACCACAGATTCTCAATCAGAGGATACCAGACCTTCCGACTTGATAGAGAAGGTCACAAAGGAGGGGTTCTGATACCGACACGTAAGTGCATACCAAATAGCGCAGTATCTGTAAATCACACGGAACAAGCAGAAATTGTAGGAGTCGACATAATGACACAAGAAACGAAAATCCGCATCTTCAGCCTGTATGGCCCACCCAACAAAAACCTGTCGCTCTCGAGTATGGAAGTCAAGGACTCCAGCTGCCTAGTGGTTGGAGACTTCAACAGTCACTCGGAGAGATGGGGATATTCAAACACAGACAGCAGAGGGGATGAAGTGGAAGACTGGGAGATAGACACAAATTTCTTTCTTATCAATAGGCCGGACGACAGCCCTAGCTTCTATTCCAGAACATGGCACACCACCTCAACTCCAGACTTGGCCTTCTCCGCGGGGGATATTCATCACACAATAGATCGTCAGCTGCTCGAACAATTGGCAGGTAGCGACCACAGGCCAATTAGGCTAGAAATTGATATGGAAGTAGGCCCCCAGGAAATAAAACCGCTGCCACGTTGGAACTACAGACGAGCCGACTGGGACAGATTTGCAATGCTGACAAATGGACTGTGTGAAACTATCAACACACGAAATAACAATATGAAACCTATGATGGAAAGCCTAAGCAAATCAATACTGCAAGCAGCCACCGAGACCATCCCAAGAGGGGCAAGGAAAAACTACAAGCCATATTGGAATCATGAACTGCAGAAAGCTGAGGATGAAGTCTCAAATGCTAGGAACATGGCAGAGAGAGAGAGAGAGCAATCTATGGAAGCAAATGTCGCCCTCAAGGCCATCACTGCGAAATACAAAAGAACACTGAACCAAATAACAAGAGACAGTTTGAAAAACAACACAACAGAAAGCCTCAATCTCGATAAAGAAGGGAACAAACTATGGAATTTAGTCAGAGCCATGAATGATGAAACTCCATCAAACAAACAAATTACCATTAAGCATGGTGACAACATGCTTACCTGAAAAAAAAGCAGCAAACGCGTTTATAGAACATTATGCCAGTGCAAACCACATTGATGTCCCTACGGATAGGCATACGGACATTAGTGAAGAACAAAAGAGCCACCATAACATCATGATTGCACCAGAGGAGCACATGATGGCAAAACTAACGATGAATGAAATGAATGAGGCCATGAGAACTTTAAAGAAAAAGAAATCGCCCGGAAAAGATGGGATAACAAATGGGCTTGGGCCAAACAGCAACGATGAAGTTACTGTCAGTTCTGAAAGAAAGCTGGAAAAGGGGAATTGTACCGCAGGCATGGAAAGATGTTGTATTTATACCCGTACCACAGAAAGAAAAAGATAGAACAGATCCAAATGGATACAAGCCTATCAGTCTACTGAGCTGTGTAGTTAAACTGATGGAACGTATGATAAACACCAGACTGATGTGGCACCTGGAAGCAAAACACATATTAATTCCACAGCAAGCAGGATTTAGACAACACAGATCCACTGAGGACCAGATCACTCTCATAGCGCAGGAAATAGAGGATGCTTACCAAGAGAAAAAGCACACAGTATCGGTTTGGGTGGATCTAGAGAAGGCATTTGACAAGGTCTGGAAAGAGGGACTTAAAGTCAAGCTACGAAGAAGTTACGTATCTAGAGAAATGTACAGATGGATCAGACGCTACCTCGAAAACAGAACAGCCAGAGTTCAAGTACAAGGGCAAATGAGCAAAAAAGGTGACACTGGAGCAAGGAGTACCCCAAGGGGGAGTACTGTCACCCACACTTTTCCTGGTGTATATAAACAACATCATAGAGAATAAACCAAGAAAGAGTCCACAGCTTCATGTTTGCTGACGATCTGGCTATGTGGACCTCTGAAAAAAAATCTCACCGTAGCAAACAATCGGATCCAACAGGACCTAACATCGTTGGAGGAGTGGGCAAAATCATGGCTGATCAAAATAAATGAAGAAAAAACAACATGTACGATATTATCGCTTTCAAATAAACCACAGAACACCAAAATAAGTCTTAACGGCAAATATCTGTGGCCAAATGACAACTCAAACTACTTGGGCGTCATATTTGATCAGCGTATGACATGGAAAAGTCAGATCGAGAGAAACCGAATGAGAGCCAGACAAAGAATGGCAATCATGAGGAAACTTGCTGGCACAAGCTGGGGAGCAGACGGAAGAATACTTAAGAAACTGTACACTGGAAGAGTGAGACCAGTTCTCGAGTATGGCATTGCGGCATGGGCAACAGCAGCAAAGGCGAACTTTGATAAAATTAGCAAACTTCAAAACCAAGCCGCGAGAGTTATAACAGGAGGCATGAAGTCAACGCCAATTGTAGAACTTGAAAAGATTACAAATCTGTAATCCATGACCGACAGAAGAGACTGCAGAGTCCAGCAGTAAGCAGAGAAACTAAGAAGACTGACAGATCATCCAATGCATCAGAGACTAAATAGATTTGGAAAAGGGAAACTAAAGCGGAGAAACGTTGCAGAATCAGGTAAAGCAAAGATGAGCGAAGACCATATGAACACCATAACACTACCAAAGCCCATCCCTACTGTACGCAAACCCACCTGGAAGCAGCATATCATTCCAGAGGTGGTAGAAAATATACCAGGTATTGGAAACAAGAACAGCCAGGCTGAAAAAGAAATAAGAGACATAACCCTGAGGTACATAGCGAAAAACTACCCAAGCATGGACTGGACCCATGCATATACCGACGGTTCTGTAACAAACACAACTCTGAATGGAGGGGGAGGGGTATTCCTGAGCCTAACAAATGGTAGAAAAATAACACTGTCAGTTGCAACTGGAAAATTCTCAAGCAATTTCAGAGCCGAGGCAGAGGCACTGAACGCTGCAGTAAAAGCAATGCTGACAGGCGAAAGCAATGAAAGCCAGATAGTCCTGTTGACAGATGCCCTGGCCGTGGTTACAGCACTAAAAAGCCAGAAAAATACTGAACTTAATGATTTAAGAGCAGTACTCTGTCAACTATGCCAGCAGTCCGCACCAAAAAAGAGTAGTGGTACAGTGAGTTCCTTCCCACTGTAACACCCAAGGCAACGAGGAGGCAGACAGACTGGCAAAAGAAGGTGCAAGACTACCACAACCAGATTCTAGTGTGATCTACGAAGAGTCCAAAAGGTTTATTAGGGCCAGATACATGGCCAAATGGGAAACAGAACAAACTGGCTACACAAACAATTATGCCTACTACCAGTTGAACAGAAAAGAGCAGGTCGTGGTCTTCAGACACCGCACAGGCTACAACAGATTGAGGTACCACCTATTAAAAAAACTGAAGATAGGTGGCACTGACGAATGCACCTGTGGTATAGGGAAAATGACCTTTGAACATCTGCTGCAAAATTGCCCGACATACGAGGACCAGAGAAAGCACATGTGGCCATCACCAGTGCCAACACTAGACAATCTCAATGGCAGTATCGACAGCCTCAGGATGACCGCTGCTTTCTTTGAACAAATTACAGTTGATGTCTGACAGCGTACGAAGAAGAAGATGATTTACTTCTGTGGATCCCATTATGTTTCATTTACTTCTGTGGATCCCCTTATGTTCCATTTACTTCTGTGGATCCCCTTTTGTTTAATTTACTTCTGTGGATCCCCTTATGTTCCATTTACTTTTGTGGATCCCCTTATGTCATTTACTTCTGTGGATCCCCTTATGTTTCATTTACTTCATTGTGCACTGTTATGTCTGATTTTTTCCTGTGGCTCCTACTGACGTTACATTCACTTATGTGACCTGCTTATATGTGTCATCTGCGTCTGTGTCACACATTAAAGACATCCTACAACATACAAACTATTCAACACATCGATGTGCTGGACATACTGTAATAGAGCTTCTGGATTCTCGATCAATTCACCATTTTATTTATTTAAAAAATGCAACAGATCTGCTCAGTTCTGAATCTTCTCTTGGTGGATGAGCTCTAGCTCACGGAGTCATCAATTATTAAATGTAAAAGATCTACCGAGTGGTCCGCTGGGCTCTTTGTGTATGATAAGGACAAGAATAGCACCACTGCCCCACAGAGAGCATGTCGTAAGAGGCGACTAACTGTGTGATATGGCATAACACCGGCCATGGTTAAGTGGTTTGTTTAGAGCAGCATAGATATCGCCTAACAGGCTGAGGGTCTACTTTGCTTTAGTGTTTGAGTCTCCTCTTCTTCTTCTTCGTTCGTTCTCAATCTCCCACTACCAAACCCTGAAAGGGTATGTAGCAGAATGTAGTCCAGAGAACGGAATGCGCTGTGTCGTAGTTTACAGCTTGGCTGCAATGTTTGCACCTTTCGGTCCAACACTCCGACTTCAGCGAGCATTTTTTTGAGTACCGGGTTAGCATTCCCTCTTTGATCCCTTCTTCTTAGCCAGTCTGCCCTGCTGTAGCATGTTATCCAGAATCACCGCGTGGGGGTGTAGAAGGGTTTTGGCAGCTATGGTTCGCTGGCCCTGACGCTAGCAGTCAGCTATGGGTCGCTGACCACTGCAGCTCATGTGCTGCTCAGCATCTTGATCCCGTTTGAGTCTATTAGGATGGAATCGCACATCAGTTAACCACCCATCGCCGCACTTGTCTCAACGTAGCGGAGTAATCAGCTGCTCGACCCTATCCTTCTAAACGGGAAATCCTCCTTTCTTTCTACATCCAGCTCATACCAGAGCTTGGACCTGCACAGGGACATCTGTCTCTGTAGAAGCACCTGTCGACTAAGTGGGACCTGCACAGGGACATCTGCCACTGTAGAAATACAGGTCGACTAAGTGAGACCTACACGGACATCTGCCACTGTAGAAATACAGGTCGACTAAGTGAGACCTACACAGGGACATCTGCCACTGTAGAAGTACGGGTCGACTAAGTGAGACCTACACAGGGACATCTGCCACTGTAGAAGTACGGGTCAACTAAGTGAGACCTACACGGACATCTGCCACTGTAGAAATACAGGTCGACTAAGTGAGACCTACACGGGGACATCTGCCACTGTAGAAGTACGGGTCGACTAAGTGAGACCTACACGGACATCTGCCACTGTAGATATGCAGGTCGACTAAGTGAGATCTACACAGGGACATCTGCCACTGTAGAAATGCAGGTCGACTAAGTGAGACCTACACAGGGACATCTGCCACTGTAGAAGTACGGGTCGACTAAGTGAGACCTACACGGACATCTGCCACTGTAGAAATGCAGGTCGACTAAGTGAGACCTACACAGGGACATCTGCCACTGTAGAAATGCAGGTCGACTAAGTGAGACCTACACAGGGGCATCTGCCACTATGGAAGTACAGATCGACTAAGAACTAATAACAGATCTACTCACTTCTGAATCTTCTTTTGATGGATTAGTTTTAGAACACGGAGCCATCAATTATTAGATGAAATAGATCTGCTCAACATTCCTCTAACCTGCTCTGTGTTTAACTCCCGATTACTTCAACACCTGCTGTTCTACAAACACACTTCACAGTCTATACTTCTACACACCCATAACACACTAACTCTTCATAACAGAAACGCAGCTTGATTTGGGAACAAAAATGTGAAACAAACTTTGATTTGCCTGTTCACTGCCTTTTTCCATGGACTTAAACTCCTTCTACAACACGTAGTGATGAACATCCTAAATGTCCCGGAATGATATCACTTGCTTGGCAGCCGCTACCTCTAGATACTTATGCTGCATATAACTTGATCTTGCTTTTCCTAATCTACTGTTCGTTACAATACCCAACTCGTCTAGTTGACGGATGAACAATAAGCGTTAAGATGGAGATCTTCATAATTCTGCGCTATTTCTGTTGGGCTACGAAAGGCAATGGTAACAATTCGCATTCTCTCCTTTTCATTGAGTTGGAAATAATTTTTCACCAATTGTCCTGGCGGGGACATTCATTGAACTTTTCTTCATAAAGAAATGTCTCTCTCTCTCTCTCTCTTTTATCTCCTGCTTGACGTGCTAATGAAAGTCGTTGACTATAGATGTTACTGGTTTCTTGATTGAACTATTAGTATTTATCTGCGTCTCTTTCCTTCCTTAGAGCTTATTTTGGTTCATTCTGGTTAATCTGCTTCCGTCCCTGATCCTGGCAGATCTCAACGATCGTCTTCACGTCTCGCTGACTAAATGATTTTCTGGTCTTCTTCTCCTGCTATTATCAGACTAGGAATATCGACTTCGACCATCCACAGTGAAGTCTCCTAGTCTGAGACAAAGGATTGTCGCTCCTATTCGCATAAAGGTACTGCTATCTCAGCATTCTTTGATCTACTGTGCTCTCGGTTCGGCGTCTGCCTTGTCTAACATAGTGATGCGAATCGCAACTAACTGGACTGCTCGATCTTTTTCGATAGACGTCTGCTATAATTTACGTATTTGGGCCCCGAGTATTCGCACATCAAAGGACGAAGCTTTAATTGCGTGATAACCGCAAGGGTTCTCAAACTGATCTAAAGTCTAATACCTTAGTCGCGGTTCTGAAACCTCTGCGTCCCGTAATTTGTGGGTCAGAAATCAATTAGCTAAAAGGAAGTCTGATACACAACTACAAGAAGAAATGACGAGGGCTGGTTTTCCAGAACTGTCCATGGTACCCACGGTTAAAGAAAAGATCTCACCTGATGGCAGAACTCGCTAGAAATGATCAACAATATGCGCGTCCCTATAGCAAACAAGCTGCTGGTTCAGTGGTCAACTCGTGCAGGCGACCGCAACATAGTTGTAACCCGCATGAGGTCAACCACCTTGTTGAAGAACGGGTTGATTAAGATTACGATGTGGAACTCTAATATTTTTGATTGATTTCTGTGTGCCTCTGGCATATTTAATTAATTGTGTGATCCTATGTTTCATTTATTTCCGTGGACCAGCCCCATGCCATATGTGTTTTTCCGACACTTTATCTGTTTCTGTCGGTCCTCCTATATTTAATTTACTTCTGTAGCCCCTTCCTACGTGTTATTGACTTGTGTGTTTCCCTATTATGTTTCACTTATCTGCGTGGTCCTCTTGTGGTTCATTGAACTCTGTGGTGTCTGCCTATACATCCACAAATAGTCGTGGTCCACGCCTGGTCCTACATGTTATGCTCCAACGACCCACTTCTAGAAACACCCTGTGTGTCAGTAATATTATTCTGAACAAACTGCAGAGGACGAGTGGACCTGGATGGCATGTCTAACTGGGAAGGAAGAGAGGAAGACCTGATATATACTAAAATGTGTCAGATTGTGGAAGAAATTGATAACCAGCTCCCTATGGCATGACACTTCATGATGATGATATATTCTACCAGAGGACGCTTCACAAAACACCTCAGATAGAAGCGGTTTCTGGTGTCAGTTTTTGTTTTTTCTTTTGGAGAAGCGGGCGGTGGGGAGGGGGTTGATGGGAGGTATTGGGGTGGTTATATGAGGAGGGATTGGGTGGTTGTGTGAGGAGGGATTAGAGTGGTTGTGTGAGGAGGGATTAGCGTGGTTGTGTGAGGAGGGATTAGCGTGGTTGTGTGAGGAGGGATTAGGGTGGTTGTGTGAGGAGGGATTAGCGTGGTTGTGTGAGGAGGGATTAGCGTGGTTGTGTGAGGAGGGATTAGCGTGGTTGTGTGAGGAGGGATTAGGGTGGTTGTGTGAGGAGGGATTAGCGTGGTTGTGTGAGGAGGGATTAGCGTGGTTGTGTGAGGAGGGATTAGGGTGGTTGTGTGAGGAGGGATTAGGGTGGTTGTGTGAGGAGGGATTAGCGTGGTTGTGTGAGGAGGGATTAGCGTGGTTGTGTGAGGAGGGATTAGCGTGGTTGTGTGAGGAGGGATTAGCGTGGTTGTGTGAGGAGGGATTAGCGTGGTTGTGTGAGGAGGGACGAGAAGTGACATTCTGCGAGAGAAGAAACGTTAGGTCACAATGTTAGAACATGCCCAATAGTTCGGCACCTATTTCCAGAGGAGGACATTGATCGTGGAGGAGGGGGGGGGGGGAGGGGCACTTCGATAAACACTAGTGCCCGAGTTGATTTAGCGATGACAATAAGGCTGCGACAATCGCGTTCTCTGGAACCGGTAACTATGGCAACCAGCATGCACAGGATTACTGTTATAGACCGTTGTGGTCATGGACACTTAGGCTAGCCCGGTTTTAGAGAAATGGATATTAATAAGTGAGAAACAGATCTGACAGGTCGTCATTATGGCATATAAATCTGATTGTTGTTTTGGCGCCCTAAATAGTCTAAGCGTCCGGCTCACAGTTATAAGCCGCTTGTATCTTGGCGACCTAAATAGTCTCAATCTGGACAGACGGCAGGCTCAGTTCTAATCTGCTCCAATCTGCTGTCACGTTGCACTGCCTTTAATCACTGCCACCAGTCTACTTCTTTCTTTTCTTTATCTTCTTATTGTTTTTGTTCTTCTTGTTGTTTTTCTTGTTGTTTTTCTTATTCTCTTGCTTTCTTCTTCTTCTTCTTCGTCTTCTTCTTCTTCTTCTTGTTCTTCTTCTTCATATTCTTCTTCTTCTTGTTCTTTATCGTATTCTCTTTGCCTTCTTCTTCCTCTTCTACTTCCTCTTCTACTTCCTCTTCCCTTCTCCCCCTTCTTCTTTCTTCTTCTTCCTTCTTTTACTTCTTCTTCTTCTTCTCCATTCTATAGATACATAATGTTGCAACATCTACTCCCCAATGACTAAACTCTATATTGGACGTGCTCATGACTATTCACCGATTAGACTAGTTACACGTTTGCTTCATCTACCACTGCTCCGCTTCAGGTGTTCTTCGGTCTTCCTACTCTACTTTTCCGCTGTTGCTGTCAGTATGGCTGACATATGATCATTTTAACTTTCGTCTTCCCTTTGTTTTATCCATCTATCGATCCACCCGTCCATCCAACCTTCCTTCAATACACCCAATCAATCACTCATCTATTCCTCCCTTCCATCCACCCAATTACTCATCCACCCCTCCATTCACTCATCCATTCATCTATCATTCATTAATCCATGTATCTAATCATTCCATGAAATCATCCATCCATCAATTCCTATCTCTGTTCTACCTACTAATCTAACTACCTACCCAACTACCTACCTACCTACTTACTTACCTACCTACCTATATACCTACGTACTTTCATGGATACACGAATGCATACCCACCTGCCTATCTACCTTCCTACCTACCTACCTATCTACTTACCTACCTACCTACATACCTACCTACCTTCATGGATACATGCATGCATACCTACCTGCCAATCTACTTGCCTACCTATCTGCTTAACTACCTATCTACCTACATACCGACCAACCTACCTACTTACTTACCTAAATATACAACTGCATGTACATACATACATCACCTCTTCGACGACTAAGGTGGGAGTTTCTGTCAGATTCGTCAGTCACAGAGTAACAAGTGCCTCATTGCAGGTAACGTTACTGCTAGGTCAAAGGAGTGGGGAAATGCCGCTGAAAATAGGCAAGGGGTCGCCTTGAGCCAGGCCTTAGTCCACACAAACCTCACTGTCGTGAATGACGGACGTCCAATTAGACCAGCATCTCGACCGGGGGATACGGACGGGGTTATCGACCTGGCACTTATATCCAATGATGTTGCTCCATTCAGACGATGGGGCGTATCAGGGGGGATAAGAGAGCGACCACCTGCCATGTGTCGTCCTTATACCCAGAGGAAAACACACCAGACACCGACAAGCTAAACAGGTGTTCAGAAACACGTACGAACAGGATAATGTAGTGAACAAGCTGCGGCAGACGATCGGACGCAGGGCCACTAGATCCCCATTTGTCCAACCACCCTGGTGAAACCAAGTGGTTGATATGACCTAGAGAGAAAAGGAGGCGGCAACAAAGGATTAGGGGAAAGTCAGAAAGAGATCAGACACTAATGTCGACGCGCTGATGAGAAGAAGGAGGACAAACGCAAAGTTAAAAATTCCTGTAAAGCATTAGCTAGGGAGTCCACAAGCGAGCGATGGGAGGAGTTTATTAGAGGTATGGGTAATGATAATACCCTCCAGAAGTTCTAGAACATGCATAGGTAGATGAATGGAAAGTTACAAGCCAGCTTATCCCCAACATTACAGACATCACAGGAATTTCCCTGAAGACAGACAAAGAGAAGGGTCTTTTTTTCAGTCGATATGTTGCCCAGACGATAGAGATGCCCGTCAAGAAACTCTAAAAGGCATTTTAGACGCAGCCATCAGCGAAGAGCCTTATTTATACCTTATCTCCGATGTGCAGGTCGCAAAAAGCCTACGTACCAGCAAAAACACTGTCCCATGTTCTGATGGAGTACAGTGCTGTCACATCAAGCAGTTGGAGATAAGAAATGTGGTGAAGGAGTTCAATCACACTATAGAGAAGTCATCTATGCCTGAGGACTGGCTTCATAGCTTTCTATGCCCACTGCCTAAATCTGGTCACAGCAGCTATCGAATAATCACCATACAGAATGTAAATGTCAAATTGCTCGAGAAGATAGTGGCTAGGAAAATAATGTCCTACCTAGAACGGGAGCACATCCTACCCGATACGCTGGGTAGCTACAGAACAGCGAAGGAGACCTAGACTAACACTGGAACTTTCACGTATGATGTATACGAGGGGTTTCAGTCAAAGAAATAAACAGCCGCGGTGGCACTCGACCTGGAAGACGCATACAACCGAGTCGATTTTGAAACTTTAATTACATGTCTGAACCAATGTGGTTTAAACCCGTGGCTGGTTAGTTGGACATCAGCTGCCCTGATGGAAAGAACAGTTTCACTACACGTGGGATCGTGGACATCAGAACCGAGGCGAATATGTCCAGGACTGCCTCAAGGGTCTCCGCTTTCACTGGTACTGTTCAACATCTACACAGTAAAAGTGGCCAATATTCAACCCACGGGGACAGGGTGAACATTGACATTGGCCGATAACATCCTAACGTACAGGACTGGCTCAGATAGGCAAGAGTTGGTCAAATACATCCAGGAAACCATGCAAGCATATTCACAGTGATGTGGCGATTGAAGCTCCAAGATCAATCTGAACAAGGCTAGCATGATGTGGTGCTCTTTGAATAATTCCATAGAAAAGGCTGAACTCCCGGACATCACATTTGATGTTTGCATCATTGACAGGCGGGACAAGTTGAAATACCTCGGACGGACATTTGATCGAAGTCTTTCCTATAACTGCCATGTTGACCATATCGTACAAAGACGAAAGGGAGAGTTAGGGGCACTTAAGACCATGACTGCTGCTGACTTGGAACAATGCCTCCTGTTCATTCTATTTCTTCAGGTCGTGTTGTATGTTATTGATTACGGACTGTGCATCCTCACACTATAAAGAACACAGTGTGAAAGGTTGGAACGCATCCAGAATGAAGGTATGCGACTGGTTCTGGGCTGCACTTGAGATACCCCGATTGTGATGATGCGGTACATATTGAGATTGTTATCGGTAACATCCAGACATAAACTGGCACAAGTCAAAGCCTATATGCGTGTCACCACAGACACGCTGCACCCTCTGTACAGTAGTATCTCAGACATCAAGGGATCAAGAATAAAGAGGTGGGCATCATGAATGACACAGGCAGAGACAACAATCAGACACGTCACTCCAGCTAAGACAATATCCAAAGGGGAAGTGTGTCCACACTGGTGATGGAATGATAAAGTACTAGAGAGTCATTATAACCTTCGGCAAGGAATTAAGAGAATGGAGCAATAGGAGAGCAGAGCACGAGGTGATAACAGAACACACAGGAGAGTGACGCCGTCATATACGCCGACGGATCAGTCGTGCGCAGTGGGACATCAGGCTGGGGTTTCTCGGCTAGAGTGAGAGGACAGGTTGTTGTTGAGCACAGTAGGACAGGTTGTTGTTGAGCACAGTAGGGCATACATGTCAACAACGTCCAATTTTAGAATGGAGACGGAAGCAGTAACCTCAGCATTGAAACGGATATCTGAGACGTCTGTAACAAGGGCAGTCATCGTGACAGACAACGTAAGCCGTGCTTCAGAAGGTACAGAAGGAACGGCTTATGTGCGAGTGAATAACAGCTGTTGAGGCCTCAAACCTCCAGGGGTTGACATGGATCTACTGTCCTGCTCATGCCGGGCTGAACTGAAATCTTTGCTTCACAAGCACCCTTCGTGGGCACACTCATGTCAAGCCATGAGCACATAAATCTGCAAGAAAAGTGATGCCGACTATTTTTTGGGACGTCAAAGGTGTCGTATTGAAAGATTACCTGCCTCATGGCAACACGGTTAATGGGCAATATTAGGCAGATCTCATTACCAAACTAAGAAAGACTGTGAACAGAAAATGAGGGAAAGCGCGCACTCAAAGTCTGCCTTTGCTTCAAGACAACGCGCCCTCACATAAAGCAAGGATTGTGCTGCAAACAGCCAACGATTTAAATATTGAAATTCTTCCACACCCACCATATTCTCGGGATTTAACTCCATTATACTTTTTTATTTTCTCAAAACTTAAAAAAAACAGCTGAAAGGAAATCATTTTGACAGTGACGAAGATGTCACACTGGCTTGTGATAACTGGTTTAGTTAGAAAAATAGGCTACTTTATTCTGTAGGTCTTTTCAATGTGACGCAGAGATGGCAGAAATGTATAAATTGAGTTGCTGACTACATTGAGAAGGAATAAGAACTGTGTCAAATTTCAACTTTCTCCTCCTACTCCGTCATGGTCAGGGTAAAGACTTATGACAAGCCAGTTGTAAGTGTTCATTTCTGTCTATATGTCTGTCTGCATCCCTACGAGTTAAATGTATGTATGACTGTATGTCTGTCTGTGTATTTTTCTAAAAGCCTAAATTCTAGCAAAAATCAATCCCTCCTACGATTATCAACGCACACCCCCTCATCCCCACTACCCCTGCTGCCCCCCCCCCTCCCCCGGACCCCATTAAAACACAACCACATCAACGTGATCACTTGATGTTTGAACCTAATCTGAATAGTTAGCATTATTGGTATATGTTTTCTTTGATGTTTTTTTTTATTTGGTGTTTTGTTTTAACCGAAATAAAGTATTAATACTTGTGGCCAGTTAACTAAGTAATGAGAGACGACAAGGATGGGAGCTGACAATTCTAACTAAAAAAGTACAATAACGTCCTAAAGCTTTATCACTGACGGCACTGACGGCCATCAGACGAGGTTTATCTTTTAGCTCGTTCTCACAGGGATCAGAAGATCAGAAGAGAAAGTAGAAGATGGTATCGATCATCAACCGTTGTATCATTCTATCTCCCTGTCTAGAACACTGTTATCTATCTTCTTTTTCTTCTTCTTCTTCTTCTTCTTCTTCTTCTGCGTTCGTTCTCAATCTCCCGCTACCAAGCCCTGAAAAGAGCTTCGCAAGTAGCAGGATGTAGTCTGGAGAGCAGAATGCGTTGTGTCGTTAGTTTACAGCTTGACTGCGATATTTGCACCTTTCGATCCGACACATCCGTCTTCGGCGGAAGTGTTATCTATCTATATCCCTGTCTAGTATACTGTTATCTATCTATATCCCTGTCTAGTATTTTGTTATCTATCTATATCCCTGTCTAGTATAATGTTATCTTTCTATATCCCTTTCTAGTATACTGTTATCTATCTATATCCCTGTCTATTATACTGCTATATATCTATATCCCTGTCTAGTATACTGTTTTCTATCTATATCCCTGTCTAGTATACTGTTATCTATCTATATCCCTGTCTAGTATACTGTTATCTATCTATATCACTGTCTAGTATACTGTTATCTATATATATCCCTGTCTAGTGTACTGTTATCTATCTATATCCCTGTCTAGTATATTGTTATCTATCTATATCCCTGTCTAGAATACTTTTATCTATATATATCCCTGTCAAGTATACTGTTATCTATCTATATCCCTGTCTAGTATACTGTTATCTATCTATATCCCTGTCTAGTATACTGTTATCTATCTATATCCCTGTCTAGTATACTGTTATCTATCTATATCCCTGTCTAGTATATTGTTATCTATCTAAATCCATGTCTAGTTTACTATTATCTATCTATATCCCTGTCTAGTATATTGTTATATATCTATATCCCTGTCTAGTATACTGTTATCTATCTATATCCCTGTCTAGTATACTGTTATCTATCTATATCCCTGTCTAGTATATTGTTATCTATCTATATTCCTGTCTAGTATATGGTTATCTATCTAAATCCCTGTCTAGTATACTGTTATCTATCTATATCCATGTCTAGTATACTGTTATCTATATATATCCCTGTTTAGTATACTGTTATCTATCTATATCCCTGTCTAGTATACTGTTATCTATCTATATCCCTGTCTAGTATACTGTTATCTATTCCCTGTCTACAACACTGTTATCTATCTATATCAATGTCTAGCATACTGTTATATATCTATCTCCCTGTCTACAACATTGTTATCTATCCACCTCAATGTCTATAACACAGTTATCTATCCACCTCACTGTCTACAACACAGTTATCTATCCACCTCAATGTCTGCAACACAGTTATCTATCCACCTCACTGTCTACAACTCAGTTATCTATCCACCTCAATGTCTATAACACAGTTATCTATCCACCTCACTGTCTACAACACAGTTATCTATCCACCTCAATGTCTGCAACACAGTTATCTATCCACCTCACTGTCTACAACTCAGTTATCTATCCACCTCAATGTCTATAACACAGTTATATATCCACCTCACTGTCTACAACACAGTTATCTATCCACCTCAATGTCTGCAACACAGTTATCTATCCACCTCACTGTCTACAACTCAGTTATCTATCCACCTCAATGTCTATAACACAGTTATCTATCCACCTCACTGTCTACAACACAGTTATCTATCCACCTCAATGTCTGCAACACTGTTATCTATTCACCTGAATCTCTACAGTCCTATAATATATCTTTCACTTTTACTATTAGAACTGCATTTATTCCGATTGTTGAAGTTAACGATGTGAAAATTAGAGAGGTGAGGAATAAAGGCCCCTTGTAACTGCAGTCGCCATGCACTTTATAAGCTAGGTTTTTAATTGACTTTGGGAAGGGAAAAAAACAACTTGCTGAGGTATTGAACTCGTGTCCTTGTGGTTAGATGAGCAACATTCAAACACCTCAGCAAGTTGCTCTTCTTTAACGTTGCTCTGGATTAAAATCTCACACCTCACAACCCAAAAAGTATGACCCTAAATTTGTCTAAACCCACAAGAAAATAAACTTCCAGAATATGTTAGAATATGTGGATGTGCGAGAAGTCACCACAAATACAGATTCGTGCCAGATAAACATCGCCTAGCCAAGATCGCGTTTTAAAGAAATAACAGAAAGGCATTGGATGAGCAAGGAAGGGTTAGCAGACCAGAAGGAGGTGGGGGGAAATGTATCAGGTAATGATTATAATCGATATGATTGTCATAATATTATCACGCGCATCACTTGCCGCGCTGATTGATATAGGATACCAAGTCTCTTCTAAAAAAAACGAAACCCTGGTATATTTCAGCCACGTGTAGATTCCTTTATGATATGTTGCTCTTTTGTCATCTACTGTCATCTTTTGTCCATCTGTCTTTCCATTCATCAGTTCTAATTCCTTATCTCTATTCTCTGTCGTCAGTTCTCTCCATCTGTCGTGCATATCTCAGTGTCTTTCTTCTCTTCTCTGCCGCAATATATATCCCGACCCATCAGTCAAACTTCATGACCTCCTTATTTATCTAATAGTCACTATGGTACAGACAGAAACAAGAACAAATATACGAGTGCCTGGCCAAGATGGAGGCAACGTTACAAGGGCAACTAATCAGATAGATTGCAGTGGCACCGTTCTAACACACACATACACGTATTCAGTCAAACATTTTGTCATTCAAAATAACTGATTTATTAAACCAGTCTTTGCGAAATTTGTTTGCTTTGCTAGAGTTCACCAGCGTGATTTATAAGGTTTAGGAATAATGACGGCTCGTCTCTTTAGTTACCATGCAGTGTACAAGATAATTATCGCCATTTTTCTGCCAATAGAATAAAGCCTTTACCTTAACACTGCACTAAATTCATGCTCCTCTCACAAAATTGTGAAATCGAGCACGCATGTGACAGCATCAGTAAGTAAGATACCTTCAGCAAATCGAACCTCAGGAAATGAAAGAAACAAATGGTTACAATAGGCTTACCATATGTCCCGGTTTGAAGGCATGGTCCCGGCAACGTCCCGGCCAGTCTGCCATTTTGTCCCAGTTATTGGGAAACAAATTAAAAAGTATCTTTCTTAAATTGATCTACGGAAACCAAATTGGTGTAGCAGGATATTTTATTAGGATAAACAGCCAGGAATTAACATGATCTCAAATTGAAGCATCAGGTCAACAGATTAATGAAACTCTTGTAAAGAGTGCAATAAACTTGGATGGATAATTTGATGAAGTGGTGATTATAAAAGGGTTTGGATCCGTACCGGTTCAGAGAGGGCGAGGACGTCCAATGAAGAGATGGGTGGACAACATCACTGAGTGGTCAGGCCTTCGTCCCGGTGAGATACGTCAGGCGGCGACAGACAGAGAGGGTTGGCGTGGGTTTTTCATGTCTTCATGTGTGCCCCAACGACCTGTTGGGTTACCGGATGAACTGAACTGAACTGGTCTGTAAGCTATGACATTTGGAAAAATATAAGTTGCGAAGAAAAATGGATACAAGAAGAAAAATGGATACAAGAAGAAAAATGGATACAAGAAGAAAAATGGATACAACTATTCAGTCATTTCAAAGAAAAGAACATTCCATTGTCCAATCTTATCCAAATTATAGAATACATTTTCAGTCTGCCAGAAAGACAGATGGTCTGAAGAAAGAGGAAGAATGGCTGAATCAACTGTAAAAGATTGATTGCGCTGCAAAGTTGATTGTGTCCTAAATTGTTGTGAATTTTTCGACGCGATCAAAAATCAAAAATAATTGAAAGTTCATGCTAGGGACATATATTAATAACTTTTTAATAATAATAAGTTATGTTCAGCTAAAAGTTTTTAATAATAGTTACTACATAATTGTTGTTGTTTGTTAACCACTGCACTATTTAGCGTTTTTGAATCTTAATTACTTAGCTGAATATATTTCTCTCTTTCTAATAAGTAGCTGAATATATTTCTCTCTTTCTAATAAGTAGCTGAATATATTTCTCTCTTTCTAATAAGTAGCTGAATAAATTTCTCTCTTTCTAATAAGTAGCTGAATATATTTCGCTCTTTCTAATAAGTAGCTGAATATATTTCTCTCTTTCTAATAAGTAGCTGAATAAATTTCTCTCTTTCTAATAAGTAGCTGAATATATTTCTCTCTTTCTAATAAGTAGCTGAATAAATTTCTCTCTTTCTAATAAGTAGCTGAATATATTTCTCTCTTTCTAATAAGTAGCTGAATATATTTCTCTCTTTCTAATAAGTAGCTGAATATATTTCTCTCTTTCTAATAAGTAGCTGAATATATTTCTCTCTTTCTAATAAGTAGCTGAATATATTTCTCTATTTCTAATAAGTAGCTGAATATATTTCTCTCTTTCTAATCAGTAGCTGAATATATTTCTCTCTTTCCAAAATCACATAGAAGGCGCTCACTGACTGTTTCGAGCAAACTCTCAAAGTTGTCCCTGTCTGAGAAAATAATCTGATGGTACGTCTATGCTTCAGCCATGTGCCCAAAACGTGGATGTTGCAAGTGCACGTGCAATGCAATTTAATAACAATAACAAAAACTGAAAGCCAGTCCGCCATGGAAACATAAACAGCTAAACATCAGCTGTTCAACTCAGCAGCAATTGATCAAACGTACATTCTTACAAACTCTCAACACTACTGATACTCTATAACATCTGCTGCTACCTCACTGCCCACAACACTGTTATCTATCTCGGCGATAGTTAACAGATACTGTTTTATTGTTAGCTGTCACCAGAGAGATAAATCTCCAAGCATAAATTTTATTACAATTAAAAAAACAACGTATATCAACTAATACTACGTACTTGGTCCAGGAGAGAGAAACACCAACATTGGTGACGTAACATACAAATTACACGGTAACCTGGCGAGGAAGACTAACGTCTGGTCAGGCAAAATATACTGATCTGACTAGTTAGTCAGGGTCAGGCAAAATATACCGACCCAGACATTTGTTAGTCAGGGTCAGGCAAAATATACTGATCAGATATGTTAGTCAGGGTCAGGCAAAATATACTGGTCAGACATGTTAGTCAGGGTCAGGCAAAATATACTGGCCAACACCTTCACCTCAGCTTCCTAGAAGCCCTCCCTGGAAACGGGCTGTTTTCATGGCAGCCTGGCTAACGAGGTGTTGGATCGACATGATATCCATAGTTGTTAGTGACACCCAGATGAAACTAAGCATAGCACAACCACCTGGAAGACTCCATTCCGCCTTCATCAGCACTCTCGGGATGTGATAAAAGGTACTAAAACCCGCCATTTAACGTCATTTTCAGGGCGCACACAAGAGTAACATTCTCATTGTGTGCATTCGCAAACAACAACAACAACATAAACTTTCAACGACCAAGAGGCTGGCAGACGGCTAGATAATGCCAGAGAAATCTGACAGTTCAGGTTTACAACATCTAACACAATTCACTTGACGGAGGAAGAGAAACATCAGCTCTACAAGCAGCAGACAAATAGATGCTGCCAGAGAAATTTGACAGCTCAGGTGTAAAACAACCATCGTAGCACATTTGGCTTAGGAGTCGAAACATCCACACCTCATGTCAAGCCATAAAACAGAGCACACATAAGGTACAGCAAGCTGGAATTTAATCGAGGGACTCAAAGGAACAGACAGTCTCTAACATATGTTATTTAGTTAAGTAAACACCAGAAAGGGTTTAAAAGAACAGAAGAAGGAACGACGAGAGAGATGAAATAATGAAAGCACATATCATTGTTGACCTTTATCATGATAATAAACATGGAACAGAATTTGATTAAACTGAACAAAGACAAAAATCTACCTGATCTGCACGAAAAACAGAAACCATGGCTCAAAACCTGCCAACTAGAGAGAGTGAAATCTGACACAACACAGATAAACAAGCAGACAGACACATTGACAGGTATAACGACTTTCAGACAGATAGGCAGAGTGACAGATGAAAAGACGGACGGATAGACAATCATACATATAGATATACAGACTTCCTAAACAGACAATATAGACAGGCACATACGCAAATACATATACAGACGCATACGCACACACAGACAGACACATACGCATGCACAGACAGACACATACGCAAATACACAAATATACACATTCACACAGGCAGACACATATGCACATAAACAGACAGACACATACACATACAGACATACGTGCAAACAGACAAACACATACGCGCACACAGACAGACACACACACACGTACATAAACACACACACACACGCAAACATACATATACACACATACACAGACATATACTCACACACACACACACACACAAGCACACATACAGGCAGACAAATACGGTGTCTGGCTACTCCTGGTCTTAGACTATTGGTCGATATTTGACGAAGCAAGATGACGTCATTTATTGCGACAAAGGACTTCTTGAAATGGGCTCGATCTGAAGTTATCATTCGACACTCCGTCTTTGGTTCATGCTTTTATCGAGTTCTGCATTCAGAGCATGGCTGTTCATATCAGAGCCTTCCTTACAGATGTCACCACTGGCAGCCATCAGCATGTATTACTCCGGCAATATAAACGTCCGGTTTAGCTGTTGTTGTTTCTCTAGTTCTGACATACATGTAGACAATCAGCCAGATAGACAGACAAGCAGGCAGACAGACAGACAGGCAGACAGGTATGTAGGCAGGCAGGCAGACAGAGACAGACAGACAGAGAAGCAGGCAGACAGGCAGGCAGGTAGGCAGGCAGGCAAACAGACAGACAGACAGACAGACATAGACAGACAGACACAGACAGACAGACAGGCAGCCAGGCAAGCAGATAGGCAGGCAGGCAGACAGACAGACAGAGAGGCAGGCAGACAGACAGGCAGACAGACACATATAGACATAGACAGACAGCCAGACAGACACAGACAGACACAGACATGCAGGCAGACACATACAGGCAGTCAGACAGACAGGCAGACAGACACATACAGGCAGACAGACAGGCAGGTAGGCAGACAGACAGACAGACGGACGGACAGACAGACAGACACAGACAGACACAGAAAGACAGACAAGAAGGCAGACAGACAGAGAGATAGAAAGATAGATAGATAGATCGAAAGATATATATATATATATATAGATAGATAGATAGATAGATAGATAGATAGATAAATATATAGATAGATAGATAGATAGGTAGGTAGGTAGGTAGGTAGATAGTTGGATGGATGTATAGATGGATGGATAGAAGGAAGGATGGATGGGTGGGTGTATAGATGGATGGATAAATGAGTGAGCGGGTGGATGAATAGATGTTCTATGCTGTCCTTTCCAGCTTGTCATGCCAGCCGTAATATTTCTTCTTGTTTTCCTTCCTCGCCTTGCCCCAGGATCTGTCCCATTGTACACCGTTTTCAATGTAGTGTTTTTGTCTAATTATGTGTGCAAATAAAATGTCCAGTCTTCATTCTATTTTAATTAGCAGTGATCTGTCAATATACTCTCCTTGCAATGTTTCTATGCTTGATTTCGAATCTGTCACAGCTATGCGTAGCATCCTTCACAAGTACCACATGTATGTTGCTGTAAGTAATTTCTCTAATCGTCTATTTGATTGTCAGGACACACATCCATTAAAGAATATTAGTTCTAACAACACAGTACAAGAATCTTTCAGTCTTTCAGGTCGTCAGAATTACGCTTCTCTTTCTCTCTCTCTCTCTCTCTCTCTCTCTCTCTTTCTCTCTCTCTCTCTCTCTCTCTCTCGTTAATTACCAATGCCTTTTTTTTCTTTGCATGTCTATATTATTAGAAATCTTTTTAGCGACTTCACTTCTGTTTTAATGTTCTGCTATGGTGCTACACAGCCTCATAATGTCCTTGACCTTTCGGTTTACTTCCATCTCCATAACAACCACGAGCTTTCATAATGCCCTTGACCTTTCGTTTACTTCAATCTACATAACAACCGGGAGATTTCATAATGTCCTTGACCTTTCGGTTTACTTCAATCTCCATAACAATCGCGAGATTTCATAATGTCCTTGACCTTTTGGTTTACTTCAATCGCCATAAAAGCCGTGAGCTTTTCCACGCCAGATTTTCCACTCGACAGAACTGAAACAAATCGATACATCAAGGAGAATAACTGCGATTCATCGATTACAATGTCTTCAATTGCAGCTATCGATCATGTTCTAACTTCCCTGCATTTAACCCCTCCTCACACTTCGATTGTTCTCCTTAAATAGGCAGCCGTTCCCAGAAGCCAAAATTACAAGACGGAAATGGCAAAGGTTGCCCACAGTCGACCAGATGTTGTGATTCATTCATTCACCTTTTTACCTCAATGTGAAACATAAGTCACCACTGAAGCTGGCCCCTTGTACAGGAAGCCTGTTTCAAAGAATTTGCAACCATTAATATTTTCGCTCTAATGGGAAACATAGGTCCTAACTGGCAGCTGGTCTCTGAATGAAACATGCAAACCAGCGTGTTAATGTCGATGCTTGTTTTACATGATAAGTTGTTAACCTCAACCCCAACTCTATTTCGTCGCTTTTATGGCATGCTTGGAGTTTTGCGCTGACCCTACACTTTTACGACATGCTTAGAGTTTAACAGTGGCCATATACTTTTACGATATGCTTATAGTTTTACCGTGGCCCTATACTTTTACGGCATGCTTAGAGTTTAACAGTGGCCCTACACTTTTACGACATGCTTAGAGTTTAACAGTGGCCCTACACTTTTACGACATGCTTAGAGTTTTGCGCTGAACCTATATTTCTGCGGAATACTAAGAGTTTGACACTGCCCTTATATTTTTACTACCTGCTTGGAGTTTGACAGTGCCCCTATACTTTTACTAACTGATTAGAGTTTGACAATGCCCCTATACTTTTACTAAAGGATTAGCGTTTGACAATGCCTCTATGCTTTTACTACATGCTTAGAGTTTGACAGTGTCATTATTCTTTTACTAAATGCCTAGAGTTTGACAGTGGCCTTGTCCTTTTACTAAATGCTTAGAGTTTGACAGTGGTTCTGTCCTTTTACTAAATGCTTAGAGTTTGACAGTGGTTCTGTCCTTTTACTAAATGCTTAGAGTTTGACAGTGCCCCTATACTTTTCATCCCGAGTACTACTGCGTGTGATCGAATACATATGGTTAAATTGCTACCTTGCAGTTGGCGCTATTGCGTAATAACTGACTTATCTGCTCTTAAATTGCACAGCATGTCACGTAGTGAAGAGGGGGTTGGGCTGTTCCTGAGGCACACAGCTTCCAAATTCCACTTTCGACGTTATTTTTACGTGTACGTGATTGTTCAAATACCAGAAGTCGCAAAAACGTAACTGCCCCAGGCGCTTAGCTGGCTCACTGCCGACACAATGTTTTAATGGTGGTTAGAATTTGATTTCAGCAATGTTCTGTCATTCTCATCCTCTGTGTCCTTCCCCAGTAATTTTGTCGGTTGTTCAGGAATGTTTGAAACCAGTCTCTGATGCAGAGCTTTAGTTGTTGAAACGTCAGTGGTTGTATGTTATAGTTCTTACGAAATCTATATTCGACCGGTTTTTTGTGATAGAGCCTGACATAAAATAAATAATACTCAAAGATAGAACGTGGATAGAGCTATGAAAATAGATAGTTTAGGTTTACACGTGTGGAGAAATGGTTTTGAGAGGACAATATCAGGTAGAGTGAGAGCGAGAGAGAGAGAGAGAGAGCGAGAGAGAACAAGAGCGAGAGAGGTACAGAAGTAGTGCAGACCAGTATAGTGAGAGCGAGAGAGAGCGAGGGAGCTATAGAAGTAGTGCAGACAAGTTTAGTGAGAGCGAGAGAGAACGAGAGCGAGGGAGCTATAGAGAGCGAGGGAGCTACAGAAGTAGTGCAGACAGGTATAGTGAGAGCGAGAGAGAACGAGAGCGAGAGAGATAGAGAGCGAGAGAGCTACAGAAGTAGTGCAGACAGGTTTAGTGAGAGCAAGAGAGAACGAGAGCGAGGGAGCTATAGAAGTAGTGCAGACAGGTATAGTGAGAGCGAGAGAGCTACAGAAGTAGTGCAGACAGGTATAGTGAGAGCGAGAGAGCTACAGAAGTAGTGCAGACAGGTTTAGTGAGAGCGAGAGAGAACGAGAGCGAGAGAGATAGAGAGCGAGAGAGCTACAGAAGTAGTGCAGACAGGTTTATTGAGAGCGAGAGTGATAGAGAGCGAGGGAGCTATAGAAGTAGTGCAGACAGGTATAGTGAGAGCAAGAGAGCTGTATAAGTAGTGCAGTGATCCAGACTGAAAGCGAGAGAGAACGAGAGCGAGAGGGCTACAGAAGTAGTGCAGTCAATTAGAGAGAGAGAACGAGAGCGAGAGAATGAGAGCGAGAAAGAACGAGAGCGAGATAGAACGAGAGCAGATAGAACGAGAGCGAGAGAGAACGAGAGCGAGAGAGAACGACAGCGAGTGAGTTACAGAAGTAGTGCAGTCAGCTAGAGGGAAAGCGAGACAGCTACAGATGTATAGAGTGAGAGCGAGACAGCTACAGATGTAGTGCAGACAGCTAGAGGGAGAGTGAGAGAGAGAGTGAGAGAAAAAGAGGTAAAACAGACAATGTGAGAACGAAAGAGAGAGAGAGGGAGAGAGAGAGAAATAGATCAGACAGGTAGAGTGTGCGACAGAAATACATAGTCAGACTAGAGCAGACAGGTAGAGTGGGCGACAGGGATACAGAGTGAGACTGGAGCAGACAGGTTGGGAAGACAGAAGTAGAGCAGACAGGGATGGAGAAAAGCCTGGTGCTCAAACAGGTACAAGATTAACGCGCATGTAGGGACCAGGTAGACTATAGTCTGACAGCGTATACGTAAATTTAACAGTGCGGTTTGCGCGCATTTTGTTTAGAAAAGTGGAGGATGCTCACGCACACTCTAGTGATAGAATAGGATAGGAACAATTTTGTGGGAGAGACAGGACAACGGACAAGGAAATTTAAACAAACCACTTCCCCAAACTATATTTTCTCTGAGGGGAAAAAAAGCCAAAAAAGCGCCAGCTGGTACATTATGGACCTGGGTTCGATTCCTGTTACTCTAGTCGACCTAGCTGTGAATGGTTACATTGTTTATTGTTATTAGAGGAAAAGCAGCTAGGAGACTACTGGCCACTCCAACTTATAAACGGGATATGGTCTAGCACAATGACGTCTCTAACACTTTATCTCCGATAGCAGTGCCTGCTATTGTAACAATCTTGACCTTGAGCCAGAGAAGCTGCAACTTCCTACCAGACGTCACGCATTGTCTGCTGTGGAAACAATTTTTGTATACAATAAATATAAATCAAAGAGATGACAGAAGGCACACGAATCGAAACACACAACAAGGAGCATATCCGTTGACATAAGCTAGATGAATTCATCAGACAGGTAGCGACTGGCAGAAGTTGAGCATACAGAGCGATAGAAAGACAATAAATAACAATGGTGCGGGAGAACACGCAATAACTGTCTGTGCATCTAACACTTAATGGCTCTCGTCAATAGTTCCGTATGTTCAACTTTATTCTGTGTCACAATCGCTCTTTATGTGATGAAAGGACATTGAAGGTTTTACTACCACCTCTCATACATTTTCAGAAAGGTCCTAAAGGGGAGTTCGGCTGTAGAAACTATAGAACCTCGTCATCACTTAGCTTGTCCATTACAGAATGCCACTCCCATTGTAGTAAGTAAGACTCGATCTTTGGCGAGGTTCTCCCACCTTCGCCACTGTCATTTATCAGAACATCTTTGATGTCATGTGTCCATCTTCAACTCGGTCTGCCTCTACGTCGTTCTATAATAATAATGTTTACCTAGGCATTTAGGGCCCGTTGCGTGGATCGACCACTACCATGTCCAACTGCTGAGACTTGTGACCAAACGTCTTTCAGTGCCGAAGTAGAGACTGTTATCTGTCGGAGCCAAGTAGAACAGAGGCGACCCTTCCCACTCCTCCAGCCGACCGATGGGAGACTTTTGTTACACTTAGCTGACTTGGACATGATATGGTGAGCCGGACTTCCCGGTCCAAGCGAACCATGTGAACAACACAGACAGGCGACTGCGGACCAGAGTGTCTTAGATAGAGAGAAGACTCGTCTTTGCAGACACCTCGACAATACGGACGAGAGTGCCCTAGATGGAGGAAAGACTTGTCTTTACAGACACCTCGACATTACGGACGAGAGTGCCCTAGATGGAGGAAAGACTTGTCTTTACAGACACCTCGACAATACGGACGAGAGTGCCCTAGATGGAGGAAAGACTTGTCTTTACAGACACCTCGACATTACGGACGAGAGTGCCCTAGATGGAGGAAAGACTTGTCTTTGCAGACACCTCGATAATACGGACGATAGTGCTCTAGATGGAGGAAAGACTTGTCTTTGCAGACACCTCGACAATACGGACGAGATCGAACTACTGGATACTGATGATGCGTCGGTGGTTGCGCATTTATAGATGGCGCCTAACTGGCTGCGGGTCTACTTAACTATAGTATTTGAGACTATCAAGATGGACTGGCACATCGTTTAAACCACCCTCCAAGAAACTGGCTGTATACAGACTACGTAGAGTCTTCTAATCCAGTATAAAGAAGTTAAGTTAAGTTTAGTTAAGTTAAGTTAAGTTAAGTTAAGTTAAGTTAAGTTATATGAAAGGCATCGAGTCTTGATATATCCCAGTATTCCCTTGTGTTGTAAATTCGTTTTAAATCGATGTGACGTTTGAAGCATTTGAGTTGCCCAGACGTAAAGCCGTTTACAACCACTATTTTTCTATTTCAGTTTATTTGTCACGCTTATGTTTTTCTTTATTGCTACCCATGGTATTCTGAACACCTTCCTCTATCACTTTAGCTTCAAGGATTACATTTTCTTCTTTAGTGTTTGTGTGACTGTCCATATTTCCAGAGGAGAAATCAGACTAAGGAAGAAAATAAGTTCATGACTCTCGAGGACAGAGAAGCAATCAAAGGAAGAAAATAAGTCCATGACTCTCGAGGACAGAGGAGCAAGCAAAGGGAGAAAATAAGTCCATGTCTCTCGAGAACAGAGGAGCAATCAAAAGAAGAAAATAAGTCCACGGCTCTCGAGGACAGAGGAGCAAGCAAAGGGAGAAAATAAGTCCATGTCTCTCGAGAACAGAGGAGCAATCAAAGGAAGAAAATAAGTCCACGGCTCTCGAGGACAGAGGAGCAATCAGACTAAGGAGGGTGAGGCATGTCGCCAGCAATACCATTCTGAAGAAAGAATAGGAAATAAGAGAAAGAAGATACGACTTTTGATACCATATGGTAGAAGGCTCTACACCCGATGGGGGAAGAAGAGCGCATGTAAAGTACAGAAACGCATGCACACCGAGAAGAAATGCATACCTGTGCAAATTATATCAACGTCACGTGCAAAAATGAACTAAGCAGAGAAACAAAACAACAACACTCTTAAAGGCCATAAGAACGGTGTCGGAGTTCTTCCTGGCGTCCGCTTGATGCCAGAATAACTATCACATTGTTAACAGCAAATGGAACGAAATTTGTTTCGTTTTTTCAGTGTTTTTAGATTTTAATTGACATTACATGGCAAGGGAAGTGACTTATATTTACGTTTCATTTTGCAAAACGTGCTTTTGTGTGGAAATTCAAAATTGGAAAACATTTGTCATCTTTCAAGTCAGCCAAATTGTTATTGCTTATCACAAAACTGTGTAGCGAACCAAGCACTTCAATATTGTCTAATAGTAGGTTGTTTTTATCTGTAGAAAAGGCTAGGGAGTTGTGTTCACAAGATGAATTCAGTGGCGAGAATTTACATTGTTCTGATGTTTCATCGGATTCAGACATAGAATATAAGATTATTCAACCTACTGAATCTGATGCTGAAGATGAGGGGGTGTTGTCACTCCAAAACCTAGTGCTGCTAAAAGGCATACACGTTTGACAGAAAAACGAATATTTTTAAAGCAAACTCAAGAGAACATGATAGCTAATGGGTTTCCGTACCAAATTCCATCACCACTGACTGACTCAGACTCTAAAATTCAGATTGCTGTCAAATGTGGTCGGCCTAGTGGAGTAAATGAAGACATGTAACTCACTGACACGTCAACTCTATTTGACTGCTACAGAAAACTATTTCCTTGTAGATATTATTCATATGCGGATTACTGTTATTCTGAAGTACACTAGACCAATTTGCATTACGTTTTAGTGGCTATTCCTGGAATGGTGACATTTTTGTGTGAAAAATAGTTTTTATTGCAAAAAATGACGACATGATTATTAATAATTACTTGGGATATTTTATTAAATTCTTCAAAACCTTCATATTGTCATTGCACATTCATTTTCCTTTAATTTAATATATAACATTTTTTTCTTCCTTGTGAAATAAGAAAAGTAAAGTTTTATTAAGAGACTGCTTTTAAATAGAAAATAATTCTGGTAAAACTAGTTATTAAATTATGGCCTTTAAGAGTTTTAAACTACCACGTTCGAAACAGAGCAATTTCTTCCAACCTGGGACAGAACGTAACAAGTCCAATCATTCACACTCTCTGTTGTATTATATGGCTCATTGGAGCATGCAATCACCGCCAGTGTTAGCCTTCTTTCATGTGCGCGCCGGAAAATAATTGATTTGTACTTTCTGCAGTGATGAATTCTGGAGCTATTGTTAGCACCGCCAGTGTTCTATGATTTCAACACTTGACTTTAGTAAAACTACAATTTCCTGACCAGTTCAACAATTTAAGAACAATTGTGATCCACAAAAATGGACATCAAAGTTAACAGGAAGAAACCCCAGTATACGCAACACTTTTATTTGCCCGAAGAGGAACTGTGCCTAGACAATGTTCTTATCGGAAATGTGAATTGGTACACTTACCTGGGCCAAGACTCTCAAAAACATTTACAAATTAAATCGAGATATATCACAGGGGAGAGCAGGCGGCTGACTCCTTTTCAAACTTATACTATTGCATGGGAGAAATATCCAAACAAGGGTTCATCAATTTCACAGCATGGTGATGCAGTTACGGTATGTGAATGGGAGTGGAACATATATAAATACATACAGAGGAGCATCAGTTTCTTAAAGAAATTGTCCAAAGAACATTAGAACATTAACAATTTTTCTAAAGGACTAAACTCACAACACTAAAATCAGGCGCCAAAACTCATTCAATGGCGTGCCGTTTGTTGCGTTGTTAGAAAGATACGTTGTTAGAAAAATACGTTGTTAGAAAGATACGTTGTTAGAAAGATACGTTGTTAGAAAGATACGTTGTTAGAAAGATACGTTGTTAGAAAAATATCTTGTACACCACATTTATTGATTTGATAAAGACATTTGAAACAGCAAACAGAGGGCTGTGGATGATAATGTCCAAGTTTGGCTGCCCTAACAAGTTCATAACCATGGTGACATAGCTACACGAAGGCATGTGTGCTCGTGTATTGGACAGCGGTGCAATCTCTAAAACGTTTCTAGTATCAAACGGAGTAAAACAAGGATGTGTACTCGCCCCGACCTTGTTCAGCATGATGTTCGCGGCCACGATGACAGACGCCTTCAGATCACTGAAGCTTGGAATACCCATAAAGTACCGCACAGATGGCAAATTGTTCAATCCAAGAATGAAGGCCAAAACCAAAGTGGCTGGCGACATAATCAGGGAACTTGTATTTGCTGACGACTGCGCTCTAATGAGCAACTCAGAACTGAACATGCAGGTTGGAATGGACCGGTTCTCTCCCTCATGCGACAATTTTGGCCTCACCATAAATGCCAAAAAAACAGAAGTCATGTACCTACCAGCAGCAGGCATGCCGTACACAAAACCAGAGACTACAGTCAGCGGGCAGACGCTAAATGTCGTAGACAAATTCACATATCTGGGCAGCACGATGTCGAGATCTGTCAGCCTAGACGATGAGGTGGCAAGCAGAATATCAAAGGCCAGCACAGCCTTTGGTAGAATGCGCTCGATGGTCTGGGCACGTCGTGGCATCAGCGTCAAGACCAAACTCAAAGTCTACCGTGCAACCATCATTTGAACCCTACTATACGCTTGCGAAAGCTGGACTGTATACTCTGGACATGCAAGGAGGTTAAACCACTTCCACACAGGTTGCCTGAGGCGAATATTTCACATCCGATGACAAGATCGTGTCACTGACATCGAGGTTCTCTCGAGGGCTAACATGCCCAGCATCCATGCACTGCTAGAAAAAGCACGACTAGGATGGGCTGGACACCTAGTCCGTATGTCAGACGAGCGGCTCCCAAAGAAGCTTCTCTACGGCGAGCTGAGAGAGGGATGGCGCGAGAAAGGGCGCCCAAAGAAACGATTTAAAGACGGTCTGAAGGACTCACTGAAAAGTTTCTAGATATACATCGACTCCTGGGAATGTCTTGCGCAAAACAGATCTGACTGGAGAAGCGCAGTCAAATCGTGTGTAGCTACCAGCGAAGACGACCGTGTTGTGAAACCCAGAGCAGACGCGAGACCCGGAAATCCCGAACAGCGGGAACATCATCACCTTCTAAAAACCTCGTGTGCCCGATAAGTAGCAGATGTTTTCGTGCCTGCAGTGGCCTGTTCAGCCCCATACGCACCCACACCCAACAGGGAAATCTGTGACAAGGATGATGTCAGCGGTCCTCATCGACAACGATGGACAGTTATTATTATTAGAAAGATACACATGGGTAGTTAATTTAGTAGGCACGTCTGACAATATACACATAGGTGGTTCATTTAGTAGGCACGCCTGACAATATACACATAGGTGGTTCATTTAGTAGGCACGTCTGACAATATACACATTGGTGGTTCATTTAGTAGGCACGTCTGACAATATACATATGGGTAGTTCATTTAGTAGGCACGTCTGACAATATACACATGGATAGTTCAGTTAGTAGGCCCGTCTGACAATAAATGAGCATGAAAAGTGAGGCTCTGGTGACCCCAACTACAAGTGTCCACTCGATCGTCTACCAATGAGATAGAGAAACTGGTTGAGTAAAGTCATCTATGTCCAACATGTTGTCCCGGGCTAAAGATCGGATAATGTTCTTACAGCTGTTGATGGCCTGGCACCAGGCACACGTTCATCAGCCTCATTTAATACCAGGATCGCAATACTCACCATCAGGGTGTGTTGAACTTCCTGATTCGTCTATATGCCCACATTCAGCACTGACTATGACATGTTTATGCTTAGTCATCTACCTTTGTGATTGGGCGTCCTAGCGCCCACATTTTGCAGCACTGAAGGTATTTCTGTCTCACAACAACAACATTTACATTTTTAATTACCTCCATTCAGCACCATGATGAGAACATAACCACAACAAACACTTACCTTTATTCAGTTTCCAACTGGCGTCCAAGAGATATTCCTTGGTCACTTGTAATCGAACATAACATGAAATCGTACACCAAAAATAATCGAACAAAACGAGCTGATTGTCAACATCTATTCACAAATTGTCGAACACGAATACTCCGGGTTATCAGCTAATGCCTTCCTTTGTTCTCGTCGTTAACCTTTATTTCACTTCCTATAATGTTTGAAACAATAAATAATCTTGTTGGTTGATAGCCATTGCTAGTCCATAATTAAATTGCAGCTCCCAGATACACTCTCTTGGAATCCTGTTTGGAAACACCGATCTGCTGTAAGGTATTCATAGTCGTTGTTAAAACAGGGTTAAAGCGATCAGATAAACTCGTTCATCTATCAGTTTCCATATTTATCGTTTAGATTAGGAAGCTCTAAAAATATTGGTTGGCTTGACGTTATCGAGTGTAGTGGAAAATGATTTCGTAGCTATTACTGGATTGTCGTAACTAATTTCCAGTAGAATAATTGGTTAGTAGCATAGCATGGATAAAGATTGCTTGGAAAGTAGTGCATTGTCTAGTATAGTAGGTAGCACTAGTTAACGTATGTGCATGGGAGAAGGGACTCACAGGGAAGGGAGAAGGGAAATACAGTACATACTACCTAAAGCATTTACAGCATTCCATAACAGTACCAACAAAATCTGCAGTCTATACAGGAGAAAATCGCAAATATAATCAGTTTTGCACAGAGTCAATACAATTGGAAGCGAATCGTGGACAGAAGCCTAATTATTATCACACTATCTCTTGAAAATAAATATATATCTTTAAACTGAAAATGACTATTTTAAAATTAAAAATGCATATTATTTTCTTTAAACTGTTTCGTTAAAAAAAATGAAATTGATTATTTTCTATGTTCTCACTTCCTGTGTTCTTAGCATTGGTTCCCATGTATTCATACACGTAGATGCTGACCGAGTTTCCCACTATTCATACACGTAAATGATGGTCGGATTCTCCACTATTCACACACGTACATGCTGACCCGAGTTTCCCGCTATTCACACACGAAAATGCTGGCTTTCCACCCCACTATTAACACACCTAAATTCTGGCCTTCTACACCCCCCCCCCCCCCAATTAATACACGTAAATTACGATCTTATACTCTACTATATACACACGTAAAGGAAAGCCTTCTACCCCACTATTCACACACGGAAATGCTAGCTTTCTACCCCAGTATGTACACACGTAAACGATGGCCTTCTATCATACTATTAACACACGCAAATGATGATCTTCTACCCAACTATTAACACACGGAAATCAAAGCCTTCTACCCCACTAGTCACATACATAAATGCTGACCGAGTGTACCATCTGGTTTGAAAGAAAGCCGTAGAGACAGTACGCGATATATGATGCGGGTATAACAACGTGAATGACTTGTTTTTCCTATGATCAGAGGAAGAAGACGAAGAAGAAGAAGAAGAAGAAGAAGAAGAAGAAGAAGAAGAAGAAGAAGAAGAAGAAGACCAGACTTGTATTTCTCCTTTTTCCAGACTACAGATCGTTACCACCAGATATCTCTCTGGCATACGTCATATTTAATTGGCAGATACAATAACAAACACAGATTGATGGTACAGAATAGATCAACAGTCAGCATAGATTGATGGTACAGAATAGATCAACAGTCAACACATATTGATAGTACAGAATACATCAACAGTCAGCACAGATTGATGGTACAGAATACATCAACAGTCAGCACAGATGGGGATTACAGACAACGATGACGATGTACGGACACACTCATTGTATCAAGTCTGACAATATAGCTAGCTTCACATGCTCTGGATCGGAACTAGCAGTGAAGGAGAAGAAATCTGAGGTCAGAAACACTAGGAGAGGGACAGTGGAAGTGGAGACATACACAACCTTAGCTTTACGGGCTGAGTTCAGGAAGACAGTCCAATGTTGAAATTGATATTGAACGACCGTTTCGTGCTTATGGTCAAGGGAGTCAAGGTTAGCGTCAGGGTAATAATCAAATGCAACGTTGCGTCGATTGACCACTACCATGTGCAACTGCCGAGGCTATGTCCATCCGTAGCGTGTCGACCGAAATCCCTCCAAACTCCCCAGGTGGAGCCGTGTACTCCACAGCCTTGGGTTGATGGCCGCGTGGAGTGTGCTAGACCAATGTTTATGTAAAGCTTTCCGTGTCTGTCCGTGTCAAACTATCTGTTTGCACGTGTCCCGCCGCGGAGGCTTCTGACTGTGTCCACCAGTTGGTCAGCGTAATTCTTTCTGTGCTGAGAATACGAGGTTGGGAGAGGTATCGTGTAACATCCGGTGGAGGGAGGCGCGGGCAGGATAAAGTCGGCTTCATTCCGAGCATAAATGCCATTGAGTAGTGATAATCTGGACTGAATTCTGGCGTGCAGTTAAGTGGAACGTTCAACTCCGTCATGAACTGGTTTCCCACGACTTGAGCCAGGCATGAAATGCAGCATTCCAAACAGGATAACCGATCAAAAGCACATCAACTCCACAGAATAAAGTCCCCGATACCACCTAGTGAAGGAGTTGTGAAATATAATCCGAACAGGAACCACCAAACATAGGAAAACTCGACACAAACACCGGAATGTCGAGAGCGAGGTCACTAAGGTGTGTCCATCTTGCTTCTCCTCAGGGTAAGATGACACGCATTTGTCAAGATCCCACCTCATGTCCACGCCGTTGGTTCCTGGAGTTAGGATGTGCTACAGAAGTCTAGCCAACGAGATGAGGATGGCCATAGTAGTTCCAGTAATGGTGAGCTTACTGTGAATCCTTGTATTGCACTACAGCTAGGAGGGAGGACTCCGGTTTATTTACTCAAGCACGCCTCACGATGCAAGAAAAGCCACTGTAATCCACCATTGAAGAAACGTCTTCACGTGTTAAACTAAGTCAGTACGAATGGTTTCCATAACAACAAATTCAATGTTCAAGAACGAAATGGGGTAATAGAATGAAAGAGGAACCGGATGGAATATAATCTATTTGGGAAATTGATCACAGAGAAAGTGGAGAGAATAGAATCTATTAAGGAAATTGATCACAGAGAAAGTGGAGAGAATGGAGTGAAGTTATTAAGGAAATTCATCACAGAGAAAGTGGAGAGAATAGAGTGAAGTTATTAAGGAAATTCATCACATAGAAAGTGGAGAGAATAGAGTGAAGTTATTAAGGAAATTCATCACAGAGAAAGTGGAAAGACTAGAATCTATTAAGGAAATTGATCACAAAGAAAGTGGAGAGAATTGAGTGAAGTTATTAAGGAAATTCATCACAGAGAAAGTGGAGAGAATAGAGTGAAGTTATTAAGGAAATTCATCACATAGAAAGTGGAGAGAATAGAATCTATTAAGGAAATTGATCACAGAGAATGTGGAGAAAATAGAGTGAAGTTATTAAGGAAATTCATCAGAGAGATTCCGGAGAGAATAGAATCTATTGATGAAATTGATCACAGAGAAAGTGGAGAGAATAGAGTGAAGTTATTAAGGAAATTGATCACATAGATTCCGGAGAGTTTAGAATCAAGTTATTAGGGATTTGAGGAGAAGAATTTAAATCCAGGTAACAATCTAGATTGTATTTTTAAATGGGAGTGGGGGGGGGGGGGGGGGGGTATGAAATGGGAACTTGCACAATGAACATGGATTGCTCCGACAAACGGTCTCTATTAATTTAACTATCACCATTATTTTATTCATGTATTTCCATTGCTGAGATCCAACCTGGAAGATGTATAGGACCTTGGATTAGGAACACAGGTAACTTGCTCCTGCGGTCGCCAGATAACTTACGTTCATGGTTTTCAGCTAGCTGAGATAGAAATAAACATGTGCCTTACTGTGGGTTTGAAAGCATGTCTTTGTTGTTAGGATGCCGACATCCAAAGTACTTAGCCAGCTATTCCTACATCCATTAGATATACATAATCTCGCCAAAACTACCGCACGCTATCCTCGCTTCAGTCTTACCCCACCCAACTACAAGTGATTTATAATAATAGCAAAATAAAACAAAAACCAATACAACAATCGAGCAGGTAACCTATTCATTTCTTAAGCAAATATTTTCTCCTTTTTTTTAAACGTAACCAATATAAAAGAAAAGGAAGAAGCAAGGAGAACAAAGAAAGCTTATCGATTAGCTGAGAAAATCAATCAGCAAATTATAATTCTAACAGAACACCAGACTGTTGTGAAATATCGATTATTATGTGCCAGGTTAAAAGGTAATACATCATTTAAAGTGGGCTGGCTCTGACATGTCCTTATTTACCTCTCTGCTATTACCTGTATCTGACTTGATTTCTTTTAAGTGGGGCAGTTTTTGTGTGAGTTATGTCTGTTAGTTAGTCCTTGCTCCTAGGACCACATACACTTGTTTATGTTGGTAAACCGTTTAGCAATCATCTTGGGGTGTATCTAATGAAATGGTGTGAATATATTCCATATTTTTATCTCGAGTTATCATGTTTACTAAGCCATCGTTGTTTTTTTTTGTTCCTTCGCTGTTCCCCCTTTCATTTTCTTTGCCTTTGCAGTAAGAAACGATAGATCTACCACTGCTGCTTTCTGACACACACGCACGCACGCACGCACGCACGCACACACACATATACATAAATATATTTGTTGTTGTTTTAATGTTATGTATAACGCAAACTAAATGATTTACGTTTATATGTCATTGACGTTCATTTTTGTCTAGTTAGTCTTAGACTAAGACATTTGGTCGTAACGTAGGTTGTCGTTTCTTGTAATGCATGTATGTACGACCACTCAAAACTAACTCATACTTGTTACCTTCCGTATTGGCATTTGACATTTAATTCTACATTACTCGTGCGTTGGCATTGTCGACCACGTAAAACTGACCCAGACTTGTTTCTATAGGTATCGACATTTGACATTTAGTTTTGCAGTAGCTCTCTACATTTTCTATTTGTACAAACATGACATTACTCTTGTTTGTTATTGCAAGTATTGACATTTGACATTCAGCTCTCAAATTACTGTTATTTTAATCGATTTGGCTTCAATAAATTACATTTATTTAATACTAGTATGTAAGCCTGTCTACGACATGCAATGTGCTACTAAGCAAAAACATGAGATATTATTTGAATGACTTCGGGATCCTTTTATACAGTCATCGATTAACTTGAACAAACTGTTAATAACTACTGCCTAACTGGTTGACAGTGGCAATGGAAGCTAATAATAATTGTGTGCTTAAAGTACATGTGATGGCAGTGTGTACTTTCTCTGTTCCTCGAAGGCTATACACTTTTGAAGGAGATGTTCAGTAGTGCTTTTATCAGTGCCGCAGACACATTCATCGATAGTTCATCATTTTGATTTGTTGAATAGTGGGATAGCATGCCGGTCCTGGCCTGTACGGAGATTAACACTGTTCCCTTCACGTGAGCTGGCACTATGTGTCATTTGATGTTGGCCTGGATGATCTGCTTTGCACCTGTTACTGATTCTATACCTTGTTGACATAGTCTCGAACCTTCAGAGGCTTCTGTGGATCTACTGACAAGCCCATTCTGTAGTTCAAGGGAATGAAAGAGCTTATATGCTGATTCAAAAGCACATGTAAACACAGACAGTCGATGTACATTAGATAAAGACTCGGGCAGGTTAGGGGAGGGGGCTTGCGAGAGAGAAAGAGAAAGAGAGAGAGAGAGAGAGAGAGAGAGAGAGAGAGAGAGGAGAGAGAGAGAGAGAGAGCGCGGTGTAAGAACCGAAAATAGTCAATAACCATATGTTCGATGATGGCATTATTGTCGGTGAATCAATTATCTGTTAAATCATGTCATTGTTGTCGGTGAATCAATTATCTGTTCAATCATGTCATTGTTGTCGGTGAATCAATTATCTGTTCAATCATGGCCTTGTTGTCGGAGAATCAATTATTTAAATTTACAAAAATTAGTACAACTTAGGTGGAACAAAGGTGTGTCGGTAGTGTGTTCAATCAGCGAACTACACGAGCCATCAGTATCCATACCTTTAGTGTTTATGTAGCAATTCATTTCGCAAGGTGAGGTTGCTAGCCGGCCATGTGGCTTGTATGATTGGAAGGGTACAGTTGGCCTACTCTTTTCTCCATGGGTTCCACTCTAAGGAAACCATAATATCAACGGTATGCATTCTCAGAGAAGCACTACGATTTGGCAACACAGAACTGCTAGTCATCGGTGTAACGGGGCAGTGTGTCAGGGATCACAACTCAAACTTGTTTACACCTAGATTCACGAAGGGGAAGGGAGACTAATGTCTGGTCAGACACAACATACTGACCAGACATGTTAGTCAGGGTCAGGCACAACATACTGACCAGACATGTTAGTCAGGGTCAGGCACAACATACTGACCAGACATGTTAGTCAGGGTCAGGCACAACATACTGATCAGACATGTTAGTCAGGGTCAGCCACAACATACTGACCAGACATGTTAGTCAGGGTCAGACACAACATACTGACCAGACATGTTAGTCAGGGTCAGGCACAACATACTGACCAGACATGTTAGTCAGGGTCAGGCACAACATACTGACCAGACATGTTAGTTAGGGTCAGGCACAACATACTGACCAGACATGTTAGTCAGGGTCAGGCACAACATACTGACCAGACTTGCTAGTCAGGGTTAGGTAAAATATACCGGCCAAGACTCTCACCTCGGCTTCCTCGAAGCCCTACCTGGACACGAGATGTTTTCATGAAAGTCTGGTAATCGGGTTGAGAGATCGACGTGATCTCCGTTGTTGTTGTTGTTTGCGTATGCCCACAATGAGTAGGTTACTCTTTTGTGTGGCCTGAAAAGGACGTTAAGTGGCGAGATGCAGTAACCTTGCTCACATCCCGAGCGTTCTGATGAAGGTGGATCGGGGTACTCCAGGTGGTTGTGCTATGGTTGATTTCATCTGCGTGTTACTCACTACTACGGGGATCACGTTGGTACCTCACCTCGTTAGCCAGGCTGCCATGAAAACAGTGCCGTTTCCAGGGAGGGCTACTAGAAAGCCGAGGTGAGGGTCTTGGCCAGTATGTTTCGCCTGACCGTGATCAGTATAATTTGTCTGACCTGACGTTAGTGTTCCTCCCAACGTGATCTCCATAGTAGTGAGCGACATGCAGATGGAACCAAGCACAGCCTTCATCAGCGCGCTCGGAATGTGAGGAAAACTACTGCAACCCACCCTTTAACGTCCTTTTCAGGGCGCACACAAATTAAACCGACTCATTGTGGACATTCGAACACAAGAGATTCACGAAATAGCCAGGACGTGCCCTTAAAGGAAGTAAATCCACTCCCCCAATAACACCCTTTAAAAAAATAATACAATTGAAACAAATTCGTGCTGAAGCCGGATGCAGTGGGTCACTAAAGCATGAAGCACAGTTAAAGTACAACGAATGAGAAAACGGAAATGATAAAACTGAGTTTCTAACAACAAATGAGAAACAAAGCACATTTCCTGGTCGTGGAAGATGTTACCTAGTTACATACATCTATAATTCCGACACACGTAAGCAAGTTCTAGAATGTTGAGTCTAGTTTCACGAATTAAAAATCACAGAACTACCTCCTTGTCCTCCTCAAATATTAAAGAACACGATTATTGTGTAGATATTAAAATCTCACTCACAAACAACAACAACTTCAGCAACAATAGTTGCAACAACAACGTCAACCTTAGCGAGCCGGCAACAACTTGCCTCTTTTTCAGTGGCTATGATTAGTTGGGTGAATCTGTGGTCGATTAGATGTGTGGGTGGATTCCCTCTTCCGGGCGTGGGAAATGTCTGTCCGCGTGGTGGTGAGTAGGATTGTGAGTACTGTGAGGGATCGCGATTGTATGTACAGATAGGTAGGGGAATTGACTGACAGAGTAGATCGAGTTATGGTATAGGTGAATGTTTCAGTATGTGATCATAAGGTAACAGTAAGTGGCAAGTCTGTGCAGAACGTGGCTTCTTACAACCGCCCATCTATTGATATCGTATATCATAAGGTACCCCTTCATTGACAATACGTAGAAGAGGTGGATGGGTGTGCGTGTGTGTGTGTGTGTATGAGTTTATGATGTATTATTGTTGTTGTTGGGTACCTAAGTGTTATAGACCGTTCAGTATCGCACAAGGCACACCGCAAGAAGGACAAACAAGAAGGACAAACAAGATGGACAAACAAGAAGGACAGACAAGAAGGACAGACAAGAAGGACAGACAAGAAGGACAGACAAGAAGGACAGACAAGAAGGACAAACAAGGATAAACAAGAAGGACAAACAAGAAGGACAAACAAGGACAACAAGAAGGACAAACAAGGACAAACAAGAAGGACAAACAAGATGGACAAACAAGAAGGACAGACAAGAAGGACAGACAAGAAGGACAGACAAGAAGGACAAACAAGGACGAAACAAGAAGGACAAACAAGGACAGACAAGAAGGACAGACAAGGACAAACAAGAAGGACAGACAAGGACAAACAAGAAGGACAGACAAGAAGGACAAACAAGGACGAAACAAGAAGGACAAACAAGGACAGACAAGAAGGACAGACAAGAAGGACAAACAAGGACAGACAAGAAGGACAGACAAGAAGGACAAACAAGGACAAACAAGAAGGACAGACAAGAAGGACAAACAATAACAAACAAGAAGGACAAACAAGGACAGACAAGAAGGACAGACAAGGACAAACAAGAAGGACAGGCATGAAGGACAAACAAGGACAAACAAGAAGGACAGACAAGAAGGACAAACAAGGACAAACAAGAAGGACAGACAAGAAGGACAAACAAGGACAAACAAGAAGGACAAACAAGGACAAACAAGAAGGACAAACAAGGACAGACAAGAAGGACAGACAAGGACAAACAAGAAGGACAGACAAGAAGGACAAACAAGGACAAACAAGAAGGACAAACAAGGACAGACAAGAAGGACAGACAAGGACAAACAAGAAGGACAGACAAGAAGGACAAACAAGGACAAACAAGAAGGACAAACAAGAAGGACAAACAAGAAGGACAAACAAGGACAAACAAGAAGGACAGACAAGAAGGACAAACAAGGACAAACAAGAAGGACAAACAAGGACAAACAAGAAGGACAAACAAGGACAGACAAGAAGGACAGACAAGGACAAACAAGAAGGACAGACAAGAAGGACAAACAAGGACAAACAAGAAGGACACACAAGGACAAACAAGAAGGACAGACAAGAAGGACAAACAAGGACAAACAAGAAGGACACACAAGGACAAACAAGAAGGACAAACAAGGACAAACAAGAAGGACAAACAAGAAGGACAAACAAGAAGGACAGACACGAAGGACAGACAAGAAGGACAAACAAGGACAAACAAGAAGGACAAACAGGAAGGACAAACAAGAAGGACAGACAAGGACAAACAAGAAGGACAAACAAGAAGGACAAACAAGATGGACAGACAAGAAGGAAAGACAAGAAGGACAGACAAGAAGGGTGCTGGTGTGTAGGGAAGGAGGAGTGAAAAGGGGCGGGGGGCATCGCCAAGAGTGTTTCGAACATCGACTCTTGCACAGTGGTCTCACAGTGCTCTCATAGTGCTTTCACAGTGGTCTCACAGTGCTCTCATAGTGCTCTCAGCAGCAGAATACACTGAACTGGTATGGAACGAACCCTCACACACGAAACACGTAGATGTCACAGTGAATTGCACGTCATGTATTGTGACTTCTTCTTTTGTCCCACTGGCTTTGCAATACGGCGTAAAAGAGAGGTGGGATGTCCTACAGCTCATGCCATACGGCGTAGAAGAGAGGTGGGAGGTCCTACAGCTCATGCCATACGGCGTAGAAGAGAGGTGGGATGTCCTACAGCTCATGCCATACGGCGTAGGAGAGAGGTGGGAGGTCCTACAGCTCATGCCATACGGCGTAGAAGAGAGGTGGGATGTCCTACAGCTCATGCCATACGGCGTAGAAGAGAGGTGGGATGTCCTACAGCTCATGTCATACGGCGTAGAAGAGAGGTGGGAGGTCCTACAGCTCATGCCATACGGCGTAGAAGAGAGGTGGGATGTCCTACAGCTCATGCCATACGGCGTAGAAGAGAGGTGGGATGTCCTACAAGCTCATGCCATACGGCGTAGAAGAGAGGTGGGAGGTCCTAGATTTCTTGGTATCACCAAGTGAGATACTTGTGCTGTCGTTAGGTATAACTTCTTGAGAGCGTCAGAGACACCCCCAATCCACCGACAACGAGGTCTCCACCTTGCTCGTGGGACGGAAACCTGCATATGATATGCTCTTGTTGCAGGCTGGTCATAATGCATTCTGACTAAATTACCAAACCACTTGAATTGTTGTGCTTCAACGTAGGCAATAACTAGGTGTGTCCCCACTATCTGCCTCAGCGTGGTGTTACGGATTAGCTCACGGATTGTCATTCCGGCTGCACTTCTCACACAGCGCATCTCACATCTCTGGATCTTACTCTAGTAAGGATCAGAAATTGACATTGGTAAAACAATGTAGGAATAAATAGTGCATTTATCAGCCTCCTCTTAGTTGAAAGAAGCATTCTAGGATGTTTCCAAATTGTATTGTGACATTGTGCCTTAAAGTGACGCTTTACGTAACGTCGTACGCAATCGTTGAAATTACGCAAACGTACATTAGAAGATGCGTTACAAAGGAAGTTGACAAGCAAAATCAGTCCTATTTTTGGATATAAGCAAGAAAGAAGACGACTGAAGTGAAGGTAAATTATTCTGTAAATTGTACAGCCTCCACGGAAAAGTGGCGCCAAACGTGTGGTGCAGAATGATAGGTGAAGCACGTGCCATAAGGTATACCATGTCATTCACATTGTGGAGAGCTCTAAACACATTAAGGACAGGAATGTCCAGGTGCAGGACGAACCTAAAAGAATGGGGAAATGAGACAACAATGTCTGCTAATGTGAAGCCACCAAGACATGGCACACCTGCTAAACTTCCAACAAAATGATGGAATCTTGTACAATGGAAAATCTGATGGTGGTAAACGAGACATCATCCTTGGTGACTGGTATCTGGTGGAGTTGGTGGATGGTTTCTGGTGGAGCTGGTGACTGGTACCTGGTGACTGGTGGAGCTGGTGGATGGTTTCTGATGAAGCTGGTGACTTGTATCTGGTGGAGCTGATGACTGGTGTCTGGTGACTGGTATTTGGGGGAGCTGGTGACTGGCGTCTGGTGGAGCTGGTGACTGGTGATGGGTATTTAGGGGAGCTGGTGACTGGTATCTGGTGGAGCTGTTGACTGGTTTCTGGTGGAGCTGGTGAATGGTTTCTGATGGAGCTGGTGGAGGGATTTTGGTGGAGCTAGTGAATGGTATCTGGTGAAGCTGGTGGATGGTTTCTGGGGGAGCTGGTTACTGATATCTGGTGGAGCTGGTGACTTGTTTCTGGTGAAGCTGGTTACTGGTACCTGGTGGAGCTGGTGACTTGTTTCTTGTGGAGCTGGTTACTGGTATCTGGTGGAGCTGGTGAATGGTTTCTGGTGGAGCGTGTGACTTGTTTCTGGTGGAGCTGGGGACTTGTTTCTGGTGGAGCTGGTGAATGGTTTCTGGTGGAGCTGGTAAATGGTATCTGGTGGAGATGGTGAATAATTCCTGGTGGAGCTGGTGGATGGTTTCCGGTGGAGCTGGTGACTTGTTTCTGGTGGAGCTGGTGGATGGTTTCTGGAGGATCTGGTGGATGGGTTCTCGTGGAGCTGGTGAATGGTTTCTGGTAGAGCTGGTGAATAGTTTTTAGTGGAGCTGGTGAATGGTTTTGGCGGAACTGGTGAATGGTTTCTGGTGGAACTGGTGAATGGTTTCTTGTGGATCTGGTGAATGGTTTCTGGTGGAGCTGGTGGATAGGTTCTGGTGGAACTGGTAGATAGGTTCTGGTGGAACTGGTAGATAGGTTCTGGTGTAGTTTGTAGATGATTTTTGGTCGAGTTAGTGGCTCGTTTCTGGTTGAGTTGGTGGCGTGTTTCTTTTCTAGTTGATTGCTGGATTGTGGTAGAGTTGGTGGCTGGTTTTTCTGGAGTTGGATAGTTGTTTTGTGGAGCTGGTGTATGGTTTCTGGTGGAGTTAGTGGCTTGTTTCTGGTGGAGTTGGTGGTTTGTTTCTGGTCGAGTTGGTGGCTTGTTTCTGGTTGAGTTGGTGGCTTGTTTCTGGTGGAGTTGGTGGTTTGTTTCTGGTCGAGTTGGTGGCTTGTTTCTGGTCGAGTTGGTGGCTTGTTTCTGGTCGAGTTGGTGGCTTGTTTCTGGTCGAGTTGGTGGATGGTTTCTGGTCGGGTTGGTGGATGGTTTCTGGTCGAGTTGGTGGCTTGTTTCTGGTCGAGTTGGTGGCTTGTTTCTGGTCGAGTTGGTGGCTTGTTTCTGGTCGAGTTGGTGGATGGTTTCTGGTCGGGTTGGTGGATGGTTTCTGGTCGAGTTGGTGGCTTGTTTCTGGTCAAGTTGGTGGCTTGTTTCTGGTCGAGTTGGTAGCTGGTTTCTGGTGGAGTTGGTGGCTTGTTTCTGATCGAGTTGGTGGATGGATTCTGGTGGAGTTGGTGGCTTTTTTCTTGTCGAGTTGGTGGATCGATTTTGGTGGAGTTAGTGGCTTGTGTCTGGTCGAGTTGGTGGATGATTTCTGGTCGGGTTGGTGGATGATTTCTGGTCGAGTTGGTGGATTGTTTCTGGTCGAGTTGGGGGATGGATTCTGGTCAAATTGGAGGCTGTTTTGTGGTAGATTTTGGTTGTCTGTTATTTGTTGGATTTGTCCCTCTTGATGGAGTTCCTTTGGGAAAATGGTTACTGTGATTCTTCTAATGTTCCCTTGTGCACTAAGGAAGGTGGTCCAAAGTTTTCATTGCTGCCGTATAATGCGGAATTTATCATTAGCATGATCACTATGGTGACCACATTATCGATTTCAATTTGTTTGTCACACCGCTCTAGGAAGCTGTTACTACATGCGTGTTGCAGACGAGTTGAGGTGGTCTTAATCAGAATGTTTCACATGACCCTGACGTGAGGTGGAATTGTTGTTAGCATGTTTCACATTACCCTGACGTGAGGTGGAATTGTTGTCAGCATGTTTCACATGACCCTGCCATGAGGTGGAATTGTTAGCATGTTTCACTTGACCCTCACCTAAGATGGGTGTCTTGATCAATTCGATTCACTGGAACCAGACATAAGGTGGGTATCTATCATTATATGTCACTTGACCAGAGCGTGAGGTGGCAGCTTGGTTGGTATGTTTAATGCGATGCTGAGTTGATGTCTTGGTCTGTATGTTTAATTTGACTCAAACGTGATGTAATGTCTTTGTCAGTATGTTTTAACTTACCCTGACGTGCAGTGGTGTCCTGACCAGTACAATTCACCCGTCTCTGATATGAGGTAAAGTTATCATCAGTGTGTTTTACCTGGCAATGGCGTGAGGTAGGAGTTCACGTACGTCTTGACTCAGTTGCATTTATTCCACCACGGGCTTTAGATGATTTCTTCTCATTTTGGCTTATAGTTTCTAGTCGAACCAATGACCAGCTCTCCTTTCTCGCTTCTCACCTCATTCCTGGCAGGTTATATTATCACTAATCTGTCATCTCCGCTATGACCGGTCCTATCACCGCCATGGCCGGTCCTATCTCCGCCATGGTCGGTCCTATCTCCGCCATGGCCGGTCCTATCTCCGCCATGGTCGGTCCAAAGCCCGGATGAGAAAGGAGGAAGGTTCAGCGCGGGGCCAGTTACCCCACCTCGTCAAAAAGTAATTGCTACAAAAACAACAACCAAAACAAACCAAAAGCCGTCCTTGAAGGGAAAGGTCTCCTCAACAGGGCCCATGACGCGGTTGGGCCTAACCCGAAAGGAAGCTGGACTGATTACTTTTCTTTCGACAAGGAAGCCTTCCAGACTCGGCACCTGGAATGTTAGAACCATATGGGATGAGGTGAAGACAGCGAGATTGCAAAAGAGAGGGAGCGATATGGCATTAGTATACTTTGGCTCAGTGAGCTAGCTGGACTCAGTCAGGAAAGGTACTATTGGAAACAGGGGAGACTGAGGTATACTCAGGACATGAGGAAAGAGAAAAACGTCCCACACAAAGAGGGAGTGGCCATAATGATCTCAGCGGAGGCCCAAAGTGCGCTCATAAAGTGGAGAGCTGCCGGATCACAACTGTTGATGGCTACATTTAGAACAAAGAAGAAGAAGTTTAAACAAAATATAATTCTGGGATATGCCCCAAGAAATGAAAAGGGAGAAACAATTGAAGAGGTTTTCTACAGCAGATTACAGCAACTAGTGGAGGCGACAGGGAGGAATGACATTACCATACTAATGGGGGATATGAAGAGATCATGGGGAGGGAGGGACTAGGAGTCCAAAACTAAAACAGAGAGAGGTTTGCAGATTTTTGTGCAGGAAACAAATTGGTCATAGAGGGAAGTATGTTTGCACACAGAGCGATTCATAAGGCAACATGGGTATCCCTGGACTAGAAAACGAAGAATCAGATTGACCACATCTGCGTAAACTCTAAATTTAGACAATCATTATTGGATGTTAGAGTCTACAGGGGGGGGGGGGGGGGCAGATGTGGCCTCAGACCACTTTTCAGTGGTTGCGAAGGTACAGCTGAAGTTAAGGATAAACAGAACGAAGCAAGTCAGCAGGCCACGGTGCTGCGTACAATACATGAAAGAAGATGATAAGAAAAGCGAGTTCCGTATAACACTCAGGAATAAATATCAAGTACTGGAACAGCTAGATGAAGGGGTCAGTATTGAGGATAAATGGGATCAAGTACAAGGTACATGGACAACTGCGTGCGAAGAAGTTCTAGGAATGAAGAAACGACAGCATAAAGAAAGGATAACAATCACTAAGATAGAGAAGAGGAGAGATACAAAAAATGGACTTACTGAAAAGTAAAACGATAACCGCAAAATAAATGCTCAGCACAGAAAGAGTATGTAGAGAGCAACAAGAAGGTTAAAAAAGCATCAAGGCGGACACAAGATGTTACATTGATGTTCTGGCTGAGGAAACGGAAGAGGCTGCAGGAAAGGGAAATATGAAAGGTCTATTTGAGGCTACCAAGAAACTATCGGGAATGTATCAACAAAAACGTAGACCAATCAAAACTAAACTTGAATAAACAAGATAACTAACGTTGAAGAACAGAAGAAAAGATGGGTAGAATACCTTGAAGAGCTTTTGAACAAACCAGCAGAGCAGGACCTGTCGATCAGCACCAGACATTCCACCAGCAGAGCAGGACCTGTCGATCAGCACCAGACATTCCACCAGCAGAGCAGGACCTGTCGATCAGCACCAGACATTCCACCAGCAGAGCAGGACCTGTCGATCAGCTGTGATAATCTAAGTAAAGAAGTGATTAGAAGGGAAATAGTGTTTCTATGGAATGGAAAAGCAGTAGGACCTGATGGGATACCACCAGAAGCTATAAAAGCAGATGTTGAAACATCTACTAACATGCTCCACAACTTGATAGGCGCCATCTAGGAGCAAGAAAGCTTACCAACAGATTGGATTGAGGGTTATCTGGTGAAATTGCCTAAAAAAAAATAAATGCAAAAATCATAGAGGAATAATGTTATTACTAGTGCCAGGAAAGGTGTTAAATAGAGTAATACTAGAAAGGTTGAACAGGGCAGCAGATAACAAGATTGGGATGAGCAGACGGGCTACAGACTGAATAGATCATGCATTAACTAGATAGCCACATTGGGGATAATTGTGGAGTAATCATTGGAATGGAATTCGAGTTTGTACATCAATTTCGTTGATTATGAAAGACTGTCGATAGTTTGGACAGAGATATACTCTGAAAACTACTGAGGCACCATGGAATTCCTCAAAAGATCCCAAACATAACTAGACAGACGTATGAAAGTGGGCAATATAGAGTTATTCACGAAGGACAACTCACAGAGTCATTCAAAATTAAATCAGGGGTACGACCGGGTTGCCTACTGTAGCCTTTCTTGTTCATCCTGACAATATACTGGATTATGACAGTAACAACAAATGAGAGAAATGGAATCCAGTGGACCATGAATAAACAGCTGGGGGACCTGGATTTTGCGTATGGTATAGCCCTTCTCCAACAGCCAAAGCCAAATGCAAAGGAAACTGGATAGACTGGATAATACCTCTAAACAAGTCTGTTTGAATATCCATGAGGAAAAAACAAAAATAATTAGGTTCAATACAAAAACAAATACCAATCAAGCTGAGAGGAACGCTACTGGAAGAGGTAGAGGTATTTACATACATAGTAAGTATCATCGACAAGGAAGGAGGGACAGCCGAGGACATAAAAACAAGGATACAAAAAGCAAGAGCTGCATTCAGAATGTTGAAACCAAGATGGAACTCCAAGGAAATAAGAAGGAAGACAGAAATAAGCATTTACAATTCAAATGTGAAGCCAGTCCTGATGTATGGAGGCAAGAACATGAAACTACAAGATTTTGTCAACAGATGCAGGAGAAAAATACTTGGTATAAATTGGTTTGACAAAGTCACAAACGACATACTATGGGAGAGAGCGGACAAAGAAAATTGTAACAGGAAATCTTAGGAAGAAAGTGGAGATGGATGGGTCATACATTTAGAAAGCCCCAGGCCAAGATCACCAGGAATCCTTGTCATGGAACCCCCAGAGAAGGAGAGGCATAGACAGACCAAGGAATACATGGAGACGAAATCTGGAGGCGGAAGTAAAGAAAACAGGAAAAAGCTGGAAGGAAGTGGAAATGATTGCACAGTACAGAGCTGCTTGGCGAGGGTTGCTTGATGACCTATGCACCCCTGGGTGATAGAAGGCGAAAGAGAGAGGGAAAAAGAGAATATGTTATCTCCCATTGGTTCCGGTGACATTAAGACTATTCCTTTATATACCAACACCAAATTGTTATCGGCTTTGTATGTTTCTAGTCTGTGTTTCTGGAGTACTGGTACTCTGTCAGTTTGTGATACTGGAGTCCTGGTATCCTGTCAGTCTGTGATACTGGAGTCCTGGTATTCTGTGTCTATTATACTGGAGTCCTGGTATTCTGTGTCTGTGAAACTGAAGTCCTGGTATTCTGTCAGTCTGTGATACTGGGGTTCTGGTATTAATCAGTCTGGGATACTGGAGTCTTGGCATTCTTTTAGTCGCGGATGCTGGGGTCCTGTGATTAATCATTCTGGAATCCTGGTATTAATCATTCTGGCATACTGGAATTCTGGTTTTAGTCAATTTTGGATACTGGAGTTCTGGTATTAGACAGTCTGGAATTCTTTAGTCCTGGTGTTAGTCAGTTTGGGATACTGGAATCGTGGTATTTTGTCAGTCGTTAAATACTGGATTCCTGGTATCATTCAATCTGGGATACTGGAATCCTGGTATTCAGTCAGTTTTGGATGCTGGAATCCTGGAATTAATCATTCTGGCATACTGAAATCCTGGTATTAGTCAGTCTGGGATACTGAAGTATTGGTATTAGTCAGTCTGGGATACTAGAGTTTTGGTATTAGTCAGTCTGGGATACTAGAGTTTTGGTATTAGTCAGTCTGCGATACTGAAGTTCTGGTATTATTCAGTCTGGGATACTGGAGTTCTGGTATTAGTCAGTCTGGGATACTAGAGTTTTGGTATTAGTCAGTCTAGGATACTGGAGTTTTGGTATTAGTCAGTCTGGGGTACTGGAGTAGTAGTATTCAGTGAGACAGATCGGTAGCTGATATCAGGTAGAATAGCAGAAAGTGATCGTTTTGTTCTGCGAATCATTCCGAATGGCCATGTATGGTGTCGTCTCGTGTGCTCCTTGATTTGATTTCCGGACTTTTGTTTGACTTTTAGTAATACGTTTATGGATGGCTTCCTTCCTGTGGCTGAGTAGGCTTGGTAAAGCTGCATCTATGAAGTGTACAGGTGGCTTCCTTCATGTGGCTGGGTAGGCTTGGTAAAGCTGCATCTATGAAGTGTACAGGTGGCTTCCTTCGTGTGGCAGGATAGACTTGGTAGAGCTGCATCTCTGAAGGGTGCAGGTGGCTTCCTTCATGTGGCTGGGTAGGCTTGGTAAAGCTGCATCTCTGAAGTGTACAGGTGGCTTCCTTCGTGAGGCAGTGTAGGCTTGGTAAAGCAGTATCCCTGAGTGTAGACAATCTCCCAGATTTCTCTTGTTAATATTTAGCCATTCTAGCTGTACTCTGTACAGTCCGTCCTCTGCCTTTGGCGATGCTGTCATTCGTCAAGTTGTCACTGTAGAGGTCTTGATAACGGAAGTTTCCTACCATCGCCAAAGCTAACAAGAAACGAAAACGCGAAACGGTTGTTTTTCAAAACTTAAAAGTGTCAAGCGTTTCCTGGTCTCAAGAGAGAAGCGATCTGCATCTAGCCATATTGAAGATTTGCGGAAAATTCGGATATCCCGTGTCCACGCTGTGCACATAAATGAACCATTTGGCAGTTGAAAATCGATAAGAGTAGGCCGCCGCTGTCCGTGCACAAATTATACAAAAGAAATAACATTCCTGCACAGAACGTGATCAAGCTTACCTTAGGCCTAGCTAGTAACAAATAAACGTTGCAAAATAAAGAACGTACTATAGATAACCTTCGTTTACCTGTTTCTTCTTCTTCTTCTTCATCGTACGCTGTTTACAGCGATATACGTTGCACTGTTTTATTTTGTTAAGCCTGTGGCCCAGTGCATCCGATTTCAACAGGCGTTTCTGTAGGGATGCCCTCCTTAGCCTTTGGCTGTCCCCAGCCTATCTGCAAGGCAGCAATTGTTTTTGGTCAGAGTTGTCTTTCTTAGGGAAGTTGTCTTGCAGGACTATCGAGTCTTCCCCACTCGTGTCTATAGGGTTTGGCAATGATATGATATGATGGACTATGTACTAGTTTGTACTATCCCGGAAGAGAGGCAGTCCAGTGTGACTGTGTCTCAGGATCGTCACGTCCTGCCAGGAACGTAGCATATGCATGTGAGTGAGGTATCTCTTTGCTCCCTTTATTTTCACGGCTCATCTGCAGTGATGGTACGCCTAGCATTCTCCTCCACCTGGGAGGTTGTCACAATAGGGCAGGGGGTGCAATGTCCGCTGGACTGCATCTCTTCTGCGTCCATTGGGATGACTGATAGCAGACAGAGGTAAAGAGCAATGCAGGAGTGCATTTAACCAGGTGCATTTCTGCGGCTTGACCGGGCCGGGCTGAGACGCGAGCCCCAGGTCCCAGCCACGTCGTAGCCTCCCATCACAGCGGTACTGAGATTTAGGGCGGGATTCAGGCTTAGAGGCATTCGGCCGTAGTCCCTCAGATGGTAGCTTCGCACCATTGGCTTATCAGCAAGCACGTGGACCAAATGTCAGCGACCTGCGATTTCTCTCGAAGGAGTGCATTTGACCAGAGGACAAGCCTGGTCATGGCACGGAGATTTTGTTGGCTTATGAGCCTAATACGTGGACAAATGTCTGCGACTCCTCTCTAATTGAGGTTTACCTGTTTGAATACCATGATTTGATTAATTATACGCATACAAAGTATTTCAAGTATCCCACTATCACCACTAAGAGGAATGTCAATGGCGATGGTTTTTCTCCTTCTATACAAGTACACAGCTTATCTCCCATCACTTACCTTCTATACAAGTACACAACTTATCCCCCATCACTTACCTTGTATACAAGTACTTACCTTGTATACAAGTTCATAACTTATCTCCAATCACTTACCTTCTATTCATATTCACAACTAATCTCCCATCCCTTACCTTCTATACAAGTACACCCTTCTATACAAGTACATAACTTATCTCCAATCACTTACCTTCTATTCATATTCACAACTAATCTCCCATCCCTTACCTTCTATACAAGTACACCCTTCTATACAAGTACACAACTTATCTCCCATCAATTACTCACACATTTATTTTTCTCTGATATTCTTATTCTCTGATCGTCTTAGGTCCTCGATGAATGACCGACATATTTCTTGTTCTCTAATCTTCTTGGATTCTTGATGAGGGAAGGCTACCATTTCATGTTCTCTGATCTATTGTTCTCTGATCTTCTTAGATCCTCGATGAGTGACCGTCACAAGTTTCATGTTCTCTGATCCATTGTTCTATGATCTTCTTAGATCATCGAGGAGTGACGGGCAAAGTGATCATAAATCAGTATCTCTCATAGCGTTTTCCATGGCAGCAACCAACTACCTCCATTTCCTCCAGTCTGCAGCCGTCCTTCTAACTGTGCCCCAGCGCTGATTCATGATTCGATTTCAGTTTATATAGTTCTTCGCCAGCATGGCTTAGGTTAGTCTCTTCTTTGCAGTCCCTCTGACGTTCATACCAAAAGGGTCCGGATGAGGGTGTTAAGTTCCCTTCTTAGGATGTGGCCCTGGATTACAGACACTGTCCCAAAGCAGAGTCACAAAAAGCATGATTCAGTTGAAAAGGTACAGTACTGCGTCAACATACCAATTGAAGGCATGGCTAAACGATTTGACCGTCTAAGACAGGGCAGCTTCGCCCATAAGAGAAAGATAATTAAAAACAGCTCCAAGCAGACCTACCCAGGACAACTACACCAACTCTACACCTAATACCAAAGTAACAGATAGCGGAGCGTGGCATTTTAAAACATATCTCAGTGACATCATAACTAGGACATGATGTGCACAAGTGAACTGGCACGTTGAGTATAATAGAAGAAAACCACCGAAAACAATGGTGGATGCACGTTTACACAAAGACTCAACATATGCTCTCAAGAATTGAAAAGTTGGTATCATTGTTTCGTATCCAGAAAAAAACATTGTGAAACAAAGATTACTACCACAGCAAATTCTGCGCCAACTATACAGCCGAGGTTAAAGCACTTGTACAAGCTCCAAATATGAACTATACAGCCGAGGTTAAAGCACTTGAACAAGCTCCAAACACGAACTATACAGCCGAGGTTAAAGCACTTGTACAAACTCCAAACACGAACTATACAGCCGAGGTTAAAGCACTTGTACAAACTCCAAACACGAACTATACAGCCGAGGTTAAAGCACTTGTACAAGCTCCAAACACGAACTATACAACCGAGGTTAAAGAACTTGTACAAGCTCCAAATACGATTATAACAACATTTCTGTCACCAGCGAGTCTTCTCCTGCCGCACTATCTGCGATGTAAGCTCGCAAGGTTGGCAAGCATCCACGTCCGAGGACTGAACTCAGCAAGGGGGTTGCGAGAAAGTGAAAATACTTCAGTGGCTCTCACCCGATTTTGGCACACATCAACTAATGACCGTCTGCCAGTTGGATAACAGTGACATCTTTTAGAGGGTCCGGACAAAGGGGCCATTGAAAGCAAACTGTAGCTGCCTTTATCCCGACTTAAGATCACTAGAGTTTGAACATTCTTCAGAAGTTTGATTTTTAGACCACTGGTCAAAGTTACACAAAACGCAATGAGAAACTATGAATAACTGAATAAGTAACTTTTCATTGTCTGAATTCAGAACAATGGAAAATTAATTAACTATGCAATGAACAGAAATTACTGTCTTCATATCAATTCTTATTATGTAGAGGTTATTGCGCCAAAGTTAGACTTCTGTAGAAGGGTTGTTCTAAATTTCATTGTCATGAAGGAGATGGGGGAGTTTGGTAGCGGAACCAGATCCAGGTAGTATTTGAAGCGACTGCCTCGTGTCATAAGTAAGACTGACAGTTGTGTTGCCGTGGGACGGAAACATGTGGACAGGGGATGGTCGAAATAACGACGTCCAGCAGTATCCATCACGGGGCCGTTATTCTGAAGCTATCCAATACTACTAAGGGGGAGAGGTCCAAAGAAGTGGTAATAACGGCGTTTTGTAAGGAAACGGGGTATCCATAAATTGAGCTCAGGATTATGAGTCGAGAGTAATCGCAGGAACTGTCCATGCAGTAGGACAATTAAAGATTACATGATTAGCTATCCTTAGCAACACTTTGTATCTTCATCTTAAGCCCCACCATCTTTCCTTTGTTGCTGCTTCTGTTCTGAAACAGAAACAGCAACAATGTAAAGATGGTGGTGCTTAAGATGCACATAAAAAGTTGTCTTTCAGAACATTCAGAAGGTAAGCAGACAGGCAGACCCAAAGTGGCTATTGAGTCTACAGCGATACTCTAAAAACGTATTTGGGAAACTTGGACATAAAACTTATGGAAATATAAGAACATCAGTGGAGCTGAGGCCTACACCAAAATTGTCTCCAGCTGAGACTGATCTACTGATTCTAGTCAGTGTTGTTCGCAAGATCCGTCGTAGTTCTAGGGTGGCTCAAGGCAGAAAGGGACGTGGACAACATTCTAGGATATGTTTCCGAGAGTCGTGTGGGAGAAAATTGTTGGCAAAACACTAGCAATCGGTATCCCGAGTCTTGAGAGAGGAACGTGTTTGAATAGCTTCCCTAAATGCGAATTCGAGAAATAGTGCTATTCTACAGTAAAACCTGAACGAACAAAGCTGCCGAAAAGTCGGAAGTCACAGACAGGGTAAAGAAAACGAGGATCAAGGAAAAAGAACGCATTTGATAAGTAGATTATGTTGTTAGAGAGAGAACTAGAAACGATTGGACAAAGTGATTATGAACCAGAGAATATATTAAAATAGAGGAGACATCCTGCTATCTCCAAATAACTTCTGAGTTGTGCATTGATAATTATACCCAAGTATTGCATTAGTGACATAACAAATCCTAAGCAAGATAGCTAATCTTGTGTGGATCCCAACCATGTCTACTGTCCTGTAGTTTTGTCACAGGCATGCTATCTCCATGAAAACGGGATGTGTAAAGACAACTTCTAGTAATAATGTCGGCTATGCGAGCAACATAGACGAGGTCACAGTGGCCTACATCATTCAATGACGTTGGCACCAAACCAGTGTGAACGCACGATGGATAAGATACAATGTAGTGTTCGAAATAACTAGTACACCATGGAATGCGTTTGTTGGTTAATCCCGATGCGCTAATCCATTTCTAATTTGGACATTGAGTAATGATATGACATTTTTTAAAAATATTGTGTCAGCCGGTTCGATAGGTGTTAACAGAATAGTCCCACGATGTTGCCTTTAATGTATGCACGCTCACCCGTTGTCGATAATAGACGACAAAATATTTTGTTCGATATAATTGGCATAATCATATCAACTGATGTAATACAATTCATTTATTGCTATATCTTCTGTTAATGTCGAATATTTTCGAATAAAAGAGAGGGGAAGTAATTGAAGGGCAACTATTTATTCCAATTAGATATCCGGCTACAAATGAACCAATGACCACCTTCAATGATAACACTGAAATCAACCAATGGGCCAGTTAGTTGACTACACTGAAATCAACCAATGGGCCAGTTAGTTGATTACACTGAAATCAACCAATGGGCCAGTTAGTTGACTACACTGAAATCAACTAATGGGCCAGTTAGTTGACTACACTGAAATAAAACAATGATAGCATCTTAGATGGGATCCTGAAATTATCAATTGACGGACGGCCAGTTAGATAACAACACTGAAATCGATCAGAGGTCTTCAGCTCAATAACCGTACTGAAATCAACCACTGGGCCTGTTAGATCATTACACTGAAATCAACCAATGGGCCTGTTAGATCATTACACTGAAATCAACCAATGACAGTCTACCAGTTAGATGACTACACTTATATCAACCAATGAGAGTATGTTGGTTAGATGGTGACACTGATATCAACCAATGAGAGTCTGTTGGTTAGATGGTGACACTGATATCAACAAATGTTCCCCTGTCTGTTAGATGTCACTGAATTCAACCAATGACGTTTTGCCATTTATATGGAGACACATAAATTAACAAACGACCCATTTTCTATTAGATAACGACATTGAAATTAATAAATGTACGCATGTTAAATGACAACACCGAAATTGATGAATGAGAGATCCAAAATTGAAGTCACGCTTAAAATCTTATGGAATAGGTGACAAAGTTGCCAAATGGATTGAAAATCGGCTAACGAAAAACTAGGCAGAGTGGGCATAAATAAGGAGTACTCTGAGTGGTGTGAAGTAAAATTGGAATGCCACAGAGCTCGATTTTGGGACCAATTTTGTTCTTGATATATTTAAATAAACGATTTGGACATTGAGATCAGATTCAAGATTGCAAAATTTGCGGTTAACGCAAAACTATGTAGTGGTGTCTCATCTCAAAGTGGATATATTGAGGTCGGATTTAGATCAAATGAGAAAATAGTTTGTGAGCTGGCAAATAGAGTTTAATGTAGATAAATGTACAGTCATCCACATGGGTAGATCCAATATGGAACATAATTACAGAATATGAGTGAACAATATTATAAATATTGAAAAGGAAAGGGACCTAGAGGTTATAATAGATCAGACAGATAAGGTGAGTGAGCAAGTTCAGGTAGCAGTGAAAAAGGCAAATCCAATTTTAGGTATGATTTTTAAAAAAATATTAAACATAGGAGCAAGGACATGATAGTCAAACTGTATAACGCATTAGTTAGACCTAGATTGAAGTACTGTGTACATGTGTGAAGTCCTTATCGTAGAGGGGATATAAACATGCAAGAAAAGATGTAAAGAAGAGCGACAAAGCTGATAGTGGGATTCGAGAATTACAGTTTTGAGGAAAGAATCAGAAAAACCGGCCTACAGTGTCTAGAAGAGAGAAGAATTTGAAGTGACGTGATACAGGTTTATAAGATGATCAACGGATAGGATAAATTGGACTATGACAAGCTTTATTTTAAAAATACATCTTCCTACAAGAACAAGAGGGCACAATTGCAAATTAACTAAAGAAAGGTAAATACTAGATATAAGGAAATATTTTTTAGTCAGAGAGTAGTGAATGCTTGGAATGCGAAGTAGTGGAGGCAGGGACAATACATGTATTCAAAAATAAATTGGATGCGCCTAGTTTTTAGAGCAAGGAAATGTAACTTAAATTGGTCAAATACAGACTTTGCATCTTTTAAACCAGCATAAAGACGATACGTTACGTTAAGTTTAGTTCAACAAAGCGTATCATAGATGTTTGTGCACAGCAAACTACAGAAGCTTTCAGCATGTAGATTTCACTGCGTCATTGAAGGGAATCGCTCCTTTCGTCTTCCCCATTACAATATCTACATTTAAGTCTTGACACTGTATCCCAGACGAGAGTGTCTGAACAAACATTTTGGCATGAACTGGTCATGCCGTCCATCACCTTTCCCTCCCCTCTCTGTCACAATAGTTGAGACCTGATATAATGAATTCCTAAGATTCTAAAGATGTTGTTAATTAATGTTTAAATCTACTTAGACTAACGGACGTTCCATTAAACTACAGCTAGCCTCTTCGGTGACAGAATAGAATATAAGCCATAAACAATATATGTAAAGCACTTCACTCCAATAATGTCTGGGGTCCGGTCCTAGTGAATCATAACTTTGAGTACCTTTACACTTTTCGATTGTGTCTGATCTACATGCCCAGTTCTAAGATTGCGTAATTCCATGTCCAAATCGACGCCTCAACAAACTTAAAAAAAACACATAAACAGCCCGTGGCTGAAAATAGAAACCTGCAAAGCAGACGCAAACGATAAAAAAAGATATCGGTGGGAAGTGATCAATAAACTTGCGAGAAATTGTGCTAATCGATAATAGGTTATGCTTGACGTTTGGACAGCGCTATGGTACCGATATTGGTTTGTTTATTTACAGCTTAAGGCAGAAGTTTAGGTGACGACACAGTGATGATGTAGGCTTGTTTACATATTGTAGGGTCCAAGTTTGGGTGACGACATAGTGGTGATGTAGAGTTGTTTACATAATGTAGGGTTCAAGTTTGGATTACAACACAGTGGTGATGAAAGTATGATGATTTACGAGTTAGATCTAACTGCATCCTTGAATTGTCACAGCACATCAAGCACCGGTCATTTTGAAAACAAAATTCAAATTTACATCATTACTAAAGTCGGCCGGAAAGTAAAGGTTTTAAGGGAAAAAGACTGCTTGCCGTACAGTAGCGGTATCATGTGAAGACTTGAGCTGTATTTGATTTCCAACTGAAACAACTTAACCTTTACCACTATCACCGTCTCTATCTATTACATTTGGTATAGCTGTTAGAGCGTTCATCTTTAGTGGCAAGGGGAAGAATGACAATCCTGAGTTACAGTTAGGAAAAGCAAAACGGTGAGAAAACCGAAATACCTATCCATATTGAAACCCACGAGGTAAAAGAGGAAAGTGGATCGCTGGACATCATGGTTGGTTGACATGGATTTGTTCTTGGTATAGTCAGGCGATAGTTATTGTAGCGAAATACTGATTAAACCGCTTGCTGTTAAAACCCTGCTGCAATATATTGGAGCCCAATTGGTAAAGAGAAGGTGTAAGTCATAGTATACTCCAGAAAGAACAGGAAAATCAATGGTAAATAAGATGAAGGTAAAACTGACGAAGTGAAAAATTAAAAAAATAGGCGGAGTTGGATCATTTCAGCCCTATACTCTTATAGTACCGACAGACAAGCATGGCCAAATGGATTTTTGTTCTACTAAAACAGTTTGTGATTCTAAACAATCTTCTTTAGACGTTCTTAACGTTAATCATAGTAGGTTACAGTCGTCCCACTCTTTAGTTATGGAATAAACGTTTCATGGATCCCAGTACGACTCGCAATGATATTACCTGACGTCAAACCTTCTCATTATATTTTTAAGATAAAAGGTTTGCCGAAGACTTCTATTATGGCGCAAGCATTCGGTCGACTGATGCGTCTCTATTTAGAGAAGGCTTGACACACTGACCCATTCTGAGACAAGGTTGACGTGCATGCACGAGCCCTCATTAGACATAACAGCGGTCTCTTACCTTTTAGTATTATGTTACCTTAAAACCTAAGTTGTACACATATTACACACATTCTACATATATATGTGTCCCTTACCACACATTCTATAATAATATGTTCCTTACCATACACTCCATAATAATATGTCCCTCACCATACATCCTAAAATAATATGTCCCTCACCATACATTATATAATAATATGTCCCTCACCATACATTCTATAGAAATATTTGGCTAAACAGCTATAATTGTATAGCCCCTTAACATATATGCCATAATGGTAAGTTAGATTAGCACATGTGCTATAATAATGTTACCTTAACAATTGTGATATAATTACATGTTGGCCTAATACATGTGCTATACTGATATGTTATCTTAACACATGTGTAACAATATGTTACCTTAGCACATGTTCTAAAATGATATGCGACATCAACACCTGTGCTAAAGTGACATGTTACCTTCACACATGTGCTATAATAACATGTGGTATTAACACCTGTGCTATAACAATATATAACCAGAACACCTGTGCTATAATGACGTTACCTTAACCACGTACTATCATTATATGCTACCTTAACATACGAACTACATAGATGGGAGCCATTAACTCCGGTCATAATATTATATATCCCGTAATGAAATTTGATGTATGAGTTGTAGGACCTATTACCACACGAGTTATTGCCCCCCCCCCCACCCCCACCCCCTTTAACTACACTAGTTAAATAAGACTCGTCACCACACGAGTTATATGACCTGCTACCACACGAGTTATATGACCTGCTACGACACGCGTTTTAGAACCTGTTACCAAATGAGTTAAAGGACCAATTACCACACGAGCTATTATTTCCGTTACCCCACAGGTTATAGGACCCGTCACCACACGGGTTATGTGACCTGCTACCACACAAGTTATATGACCTGCTACCACACGAGTTTTAGAACCTGTTACCAAATGAGTTATAGGACCCGTTTCCACACGAGTTATAGAAGATCATGTTGGCGTGGTTAGGATACAGGAAAGAACAATTACCAACCTACGCTTTGCGGATGACATTGATAAGCTGTGAAGACTGACACGGAACTTCAGGATTTAATCCAAAGACTGGATGAAACAGCTTAAGGTTTGTAACAGTGTTATGTATCGACCGAGAACAACATAGGAGGTAGAAGCAACAGTTGGAGCCAACAATTGGCTGGGGATGTATTGGCGAAGTTGGGGAAGGCTAGATTCAACACACCACCATTGTCAGATTGGGGTGTATAATCGGGAGAGGGTGAGAGTCAGCGTTATTTACTAGTGGACTTCCCCTTCGTTATTTGAGCGTCCGAGAATGGTGCGCTAGGCCGTCACATTTAGAATGACAAAGTGACAGACCAATGAGTCAATGCAATTCGAGATGGAAGAGCCAAGAAATGATTGACGGGTGACCAATGGGTTGAGAGGGAGAACTCGCCCACAATTTGGTTCGACTAGGCTAGAGTGGGTCTTTAAAAGAGAGAGCACAATAGCTGTCTCACTGTGCTCCATGGGCCATTGCGTGTTTGCCTTTTGAAGTGAAATGGTGGCCCTTTTATGATAGGTGAACGTATTTGTAGTCTTTACAGTGATGGCTCTGATGTGTGAGGACGAGAGATAAACTGAACGAATCTGTAGTCTTTACAGTGATGGCTCTGATGTGTGAGGACGAGAGAGAAACTGAACGAATCTGTAGGCTTTACAGTAATGGCTCTGATGTGTGAGGACGAGAAATAGACTGAACGAATATGTAGTCTTTACAGTAATGGCTCTGATATGTGAGGACAAGAGAGAAACTGAACGAATCTGTAGTTTTAACAGTAATGGCTCTGATGTGTGAGGACGAGAAATAAACTGAACGAATCTGTAGTCTTTACAGTAATGGCTCTGATGTATGAGGACGAGAGATAAACTGAACGAATATGTAGTCTTTACAGTAATGGCTCTGATGTGTGAGGACGAGAGATAAACTGAACGAATATGTAGTCTTTACAGTGATGGCTCTGATGTGTGAGGACGAGAGATAAACTGAACGAATCTGTAGTCTTTACAGTGATGGCTCTGATGTGTGAGGACGAGAGATAAACTGAACGAATCTGTAGTCTTGACAGTGATGGCTCTGATGTGTGAGGACGAGAGATAAACTGAACGAATCTGTAGTCTTTACAGTAATGGCTCTGATGTGTGAGGACGAGAGATAAACTGAACGAATCTGTAGTCTTTACAGTAATGGCTCTGATGTGTGAAGACGAGAGATAAACTGAACGAATCTGTAGTCTTTACAGTAATGGCTCTGATGTATGAGGACGAGAGATAAACTGAACGAATATGTAGTCTTTACAGTGATGGCTCTGATGTGTGAGGACGAGAGATAAACTGAACGAATATGTAGTCTTTACAGTGATGGCTCTGATGTGTGAGGACGAGAGATAAACTGAACGAATCTGTAGTCTTTACAGTGATGGCTCTGATGTGTGAGGACGAGAGATAAACTGAACGAATCTTCTTTACAGTAATGGCTCTGATGTGTGAGGACGAGAGATAAACTGAACGAATCTGTAGTCTTTACAGTAATGGCTCTGATGTGTGAGGACGAGAGATAAGCTGAACGAATCTGTAGTCTTTACAGTAATGGCTCTGATGTGTGAGGACGAGAGATAAACTGAAGGTATAAGCGCAATAACAGATCAGCAGACGTTAGCTCTTGAGTTGCTGCTGAGGTAGTAATCCAACCGACCATATCCACTTGTCAGATCAGACTAGTAGGTCATAGCTTTCTGAGCCAAAGTGAGATGCACCTTAAGACGCTATAAAAAGCACACTCACGAACGTAATAACAAGCTAGCATTACAGATAGCGAAACCGGCGACCTTCAGAAATTAACATTAGCACTAACTTCCAAAGAGGCACACGAGATTTCAGACAAGATAGTATTTAAGTAAATAGGACATGATTTGTAAAGCGTCTCAATTTATATATATATATATATATATTCCCTAAGTTAGAAAGATTCATATTTATTAGTAAGTTAGGTTATGTCTTTTATCATATGTAAGAAATATTCTTTTTGGTAATAAATTAATATATTGTTTTATGTTTAACGGAAGTTTTAGTGTTTTGCTGTGTTGAAGTCTCAACGTCAGTATCAGATGTTGTAACTCTTACAGTCTTAAAGCAAATCCTAACTCTATTGTATATTTATGTATATATAAATGGTGGCTAGTGACGAGCATATAAAGAAGGGCTCCGTAGCACTGCTATATAAATATTTATGGTCTACGTGACCAGGACATCAGTAGCTCTGCTAAATGTTTTGTTTCGGAGATAAACACAAGGAAGATCGAAAGACGAAAGTCAACTAGGTATAGTCACATCTCGAGGTCCAAGTTCCTTGCAAATAAGATGCTTCTGGAATGCAATGGCTGGGACGTCCTAGAAAATGGTGAGAATACAACATCCACGAATGGACCAACCTCCGACCTGAAGAGGCACAACAAGTAACCGAAGACAGAATGATAAAGCTGGATTGTTAAGGTGTCAACAGGACTCCCACAACGGTCCAGACGGGTCACGGGATGAACTGAACTGAACAATATTATCTGTAATCTGTACAGCAACTAACAGCGTCAGTAAGATCTGGTACGATTTGCACCTTGTTTATCGGTGTGAAAATGTGGGTGAGATAAGGGTGTGTACTGGCCTTTTCAATATGTACAGATTTTCAAACAGATAGATTATATGTTGGGGTTTGTCGTAGGAGGTGTGACAATAAACAACATGAGACACACAAATGATACTGGTTTGTTAGCTGAAAGGAAAATAATGTGCGGGGTCTAGTATAAAATGTGAACGACATACGTCCAGATTATGGATTAGACATCAACAGTGAGACAATCAAATACTGATCCTTGATCACGTTGATAGGAACTCGCCTACGCAGACAAGAACGCGTGACCTCATAAAGGTACAGAGTTGATTGTTTTTGGTGCATATACTAACGGAAGATGGCAGTTGCGGAAAAGGAAGAAGGCAGTTGAGGAAAGGGAAGAAGGAAGTTGAGGAAAACGAAGAGGGTAGTTGAGGAAAAGGAAGAAAGCAGTTGAGGTAAAGTAAGAAGGCAGTTGAGGAAAAGGAAGGGGATAGTTGCGGAAAAGGAAGAGGTAGTTGAAGAAAAGGAAGAAGGTTAGTTAAGGAAAAGGAAGAGGGCAGTTGAGGAAAAGGAAGAGGGCAATTGAGGAAAAGGAAGACGGTAGTTGAGGAAAAGGAAGGGGGTAGTTGAGGAAAAGGAAGAGGGTAGTGAGGAAAAGGAAGAGGGCAGTTCAGGAAAAGGAAGACGGCATTTGAGGAAAAGGAAGAGGTTAGTTGAGGAAAAGAAATCAGAAAGATAACAGGGTTGACTAAGACAGTATTCAACATCATACGATAAACACTGACGCCATACGATAAACACTGACATCTTTCGATAAACACTGACATCATACGATAAACACTGACATCATAAATCATCATTTGATAATGAGAATGGTCATGTACTGTGTGCATTCAGTCCTACTCTATTGCGCTGAGACATGAATTAACTAGTGGAGCAGAGAATCGATACGTTCAGGATGACTGGAAAGAAAACCAAAGAAATGCGGAAGTACTAAAAAGCATTGTAGATCAAGTGAGAACTGTTGTCAGAAATCAGGGTTAGATATCTGTGATTATGTTGGTCATATAATAATAAAACATACCAAGTTTGTGAAGACCATATTAGCTGTAAATGTTGAAGATAGTCGTCCAAATGGAAGCCAATGTTATAACTAATTGGATAAAATCAGGAGATGGACTGGAACGAGTCATCAAAGCAAGAAATTGATTATGCTAAAGATCCGTTGCAGACGACCTTCGTTAGGGAGATGGCACCCGAACTGAAGAGAATTTTAATGCTTTTAATTTTTTAATTATTTGCACCTCTAAAATAGCCAGATAGGCTCTTACGTGGAATCCTCAGGGGAAGAGAAAGAGAGGTAGACACAAAAATATGAAGAAGAGAATGTGGGAAGGAACTCAGATTAAATGACTGCGCTGGAGATAGGCAGAAAGAGCAGCACAGGACAATCAATGATGGCGGAAGGTTGTCAATGGTATATGTACCGAGCGGAAGGTTGTCAATGGTATATGTACCGAACGGAAGGTTGTCAATGGTATATGTACCGAGCGGAAGGTTGTCAATGGTATATGTACCGAACGGAAGGTTGTCAATGGTATATGTACCGAGCGGAAGGTTGTCAATGGTATATGTACCGAACGGAAGGTTGTCAATGGTATATGTACCGAGCGGAAGGTTGTCAATGGTATATGTACCGAACGGAAGGTTGTCAATGGTATATGTACTGAGCGGAAGGTTGTCAATAGTATATGTACCGAGCGGAAGGTTGTCAATGGTATATGTACCGAGCGGAGGGTTGTCAATGGTATATGTACCGAGCGGAGGGTTGTCAATGGTATATGTACCGAGCGGAAGGTTGTCAATGGTATATGTACCGAGCGAAGGGTAGGGCTTCGATTGTTAACATGCATGCTATAATTATAATTCACTTTAACATCATTGCTATAATTATAATTCACTTTAACATGCATGCTATAATTATAAGTCCCTTTAACATGCATGCTATAATTATAAGCACCTTTAACATGCATGCTATAATTATAAGTCCCTTTAACATCCTTGCTATAAGTAAAGGCACCTTTAACATCATTGCTATCAGTACAAACATATTTAATACCCATCTATAAGTATACACATCTTGGATAAATGCGCTATCAGTATATGCTCTCTTAACATACCTGTTATAATCCAACAACTCCAACAACATATATGTTATCATTGAATGGTCAAATCATATATTGTTGGTATAATTGAAAGTCTATTATATATACTGCGTGGCCTAGGGGTGAAGCGGCCGTTTCACAATATCAAAACAACCGGTTCGAATCATGGCTCGTGTCCAGATTGGCAGACAGGAGCTTTTTAGCTTCTTCACGTTAATAAATTAATGGCAACCTATCGAAGCGCAGTGGTTATCGAGCTGGCTTCGAATCCAAGTGGTCCTGGGTTCATTCCCTAGTTGTAAAAGCGGCGAGGGAGAAGAGATATCTAACTTCTCATATAGCCGAGCCTTTGAAATGTGAGACCGCTAACACCGCACACCCCTACGACAGTAATGCTATGGGTTACTTTCTTTACTATCGTTCTGCACACTCGCCAAGAAACTTATAACAGTCAAATAGGTTGACGGTTGTACGAAGCGACGTTTTGTAAAGGACATGCTACTTAATTATATATATAAATAGTCTTAGTCGACCTGTTCTTCTACAGAGGCGGATGGCGTGAGCTAGATGTAACCGGAAAGAGGATTTCCTGCTTACCGGACTAGAATGAAGCAACTTATTAACCCGCTGCGCTAGGACAAGTGGTGAATAACCGATGTGCGAGTCCATCATAAAAGACTCAAACATTAGAGCAAAGTAGAAACGCGGCCTGTTAGTGCCATCTATGCTGCTCTTAACAAACCACCTAACCATGGCCGGTGTTATGTACACCCTCACAGCTAGTCGCCTTTTACGACATGCTCTATGTGGGTGCTATTCTTGTCCTTGTCATACCCAAAAGAACCCCGGCAGACTCCTCAGGTGCATATATATATATGTACTCAACGAAGTAACTTACCAGTTGTACATACCGATACATTCATGGCCGTTACTAGATGCCAATATTAGTCGTAGTGTAAAATGACCGTTCACAGACCTTTAAAATCTGATATCATGAAATTAGCGAACAGTTTCTCAAAACTCACGTGCCGATCATAAAATTGACCTTAGAAGTGTCCACTGGCGATCAGTGATTATTTTTCCTTTCATTTCGTTCAGAATCAAACTACTGGGGGGATGCCACACACGGCGCTAAATATGAGGTTACGAGCTATTAGCATGTTGGAAGGAGAAATGTTTGTGTCTGTAACAGCAAGACCATTTGATGTGTTAGTATACATTGATAAGCTGTGATTACATCGCTAACAGACGACTGACACAGTTACTGCCCTTCCCGCAGGGGACCTACTCTACTAACGACTATACCATATGACCGTTAGATCAATCTCGCACGTCTTCAAAACAGATTTCAGTCAGCAACTGTCACTGCTGGCACTATTCCCGGACTAAGAAAATTAGTTACCGCCAGGAACCGTTTACGCGAGCAATTCCAAACGTGCAAGACGCCTTGCAGCCACGGCATCATGCCACACAATTAGCCATTGGTCAGACATCATCTGCGCTCTGGGAACGCTCTGTGGGTAGAGTACTGTTTACTGACCAGTGCAGGATAAACCTTTGGAGAGCTGTTGGTCGTCAGAAAGTGTATCGCCGACGTGGAGAGCGCTACTCCAACAACTGCATTCACTCGTCATAATGGTGGAGGGATTTTAATCTGGAGAGACGTGTGCACCAATTATCGGACATACCTCGCTATCTTAGACGATGCTGTTACCGGTCTGCGATACTGTGATGAGATCGTGAGGAACCACATGGCGCCTTTTTGTGCTGAACCATACAGCAGACATTGTGCACCAGCAGTACAATTCATGTTGCCAGAGGCGTGCAGGATGAACTCCAAGCCAGAAACATTGAAATCTTCTCCTGGCCGGTCTTTTTCCCTGACCTGTCACCATTTTAGCATGTCTGGGACGAGCTGAAACGTCGACTTCAGCAACCACAGCAACCTCCTCAGACTGTACGGAAACTTCGTCAAGAAGTCGTGCTGGACTGGAAGAACATTCTACAGGAATTACTGTGCAGCTACATATAGATCCACGAGACGCAGATGTCAAGACAGGATCAACGAATGTGGTGGACACACGCGCTACTGGCCGCTGTCATTTTTAGAAATAAACGCCATGTGCCCAGACGCTGCGGAGACAATCACACGTGACACAACATGTCTTTTCAGTTGTTTCAGTTTTGAACTATGGAATACATTTTCTTCTCCACAAATGTCATTGCTTTTGGATGATACAATAAAATTATATAATGAAACATTACTTGGTAAGTTACTTTTTCGTTCAGTATATATATATATATATATATATATATTATTAACGTGAGTGTTTTATAATTGAATGCTCTATTATGTATACATGTTGGGGTGAGAGGAAGTTAACGTCTGGTCAAGCAAAACATACTGATCGGACATGTTAGTCAGGGTCAGGAACAACATACTGATCGGACAAGTAAGTCAGGGTCAGGAACAACATACTGATCGGACATGTAAGTCAGGGTCAGGAACAACATACTGATCGGACATGTTAGTCAGGGTCAGGAACAACATACAGATCGGACATGTAAGTCAGGGTCAGGAACAACATACTGATCGGACATGTTAGTCAGGGTCAGGAACAACATACAGATCGGACATGTAAGTCAGGGTCAGGAACAACATACTGATCGGACATGTTAGTCAGGGTCAGGAACAACATACAGATCGGACATGTAAGTCAGGGTCAGGAACAACATACTGATCGGACATGTTAGTCAGGGTCAGGAACAACATACAGATCGGACATGTTAGTCAGGGTCAGGTACAACATACAGATCGGACATGTTAGTCAGGGTCAGGAACAACATACTGATCGGACATGTAAGTCAGGGTCAGGAACAACATACAGATCGGACATGTAAGTCAGGGTCAGGTACAACATACAGATCGGGCATGTAAGTCAGGGTCAGGAACAACATACAGATCGGACATGTAAGTCAGGGTCAGGTACAACATACAGATCGGACATGTAAGTCAGGGTCAGGTACAACATACAGATCGGACATGTAAGTCAGGGTCAGGTACAACATACAGATCGGGCATGTAAGTCAGGGTCAGGAACAACATACTGATCGGACATGTAAGTCAGGGTCAGGTACAACATACTGATCGGACATGTTAGTCAGGGTCAGGAACAACATACAGATCGGACATGTAAGTCAGGGTCAGGTACAACATACAGATCGGACATGTAAGTCAGGGTCAGGTACAACATACAGATCGGACATGTAAGTCAGGGTCAGGAACAACATACTGATCGGACATGTAAGTCAGGGTCAGGAACAACATACAGATCGGACATGTAAGTCAGGGTCAGGAACAACATACAGATCGGACATGTAAGTCAGGGTCAGGTACAACATACAGATCGGACATGTAAGTCAGGGTCAGGTACAACATACAGATCGGACATGTAAGTCAGGGTCAGGTACAATATTTTGGCCAAGATTCCCACCTCATTTCTACGCATGTCGCACTGGAAACTAATTGTTTTCATGACAGCATGGGCTAACAAGGTGGGGGATCGACGTGATCCCCGTAGTAGTGCGCGAAAGACAGATGAAGTCAAGCATAGCAAACCGTCTGAGGACAATTCTTTAATTATATATATACCACTGTGACATCCACACTATACTTCACCATCATCCTAATCAGGTAACATATCCTTTAAAGAACGATACTCCTATCACTGTCTGTCTCAAAGAATCTCTTTCCCTCTCCAAAACTCCAGCCTAAGCCACAGTCATACCTGGGCATTCCTGGATATCTTTGAGCCATCGCCTTCTCGATCTACCTCTGGCTCTTTTGCCTGGCATTATACCTTCCGCCACTGTTCTCTCAATACAGTTGTGTCTCTAGATGTAAGCAAAGTATATTATTTTCCTGGCCAAAATGAAATTGATAAATCAGTTCTCCTCTATGTTCAACTCTTTTCGAATGTCTATATTTGTCTTTTTCTCCGTCAAGGGTAATCTGAGGATCTTTCTGTAACATTTTTACTCGAAGTTTTGGTAATCGTCCATAATTCGCAGCATTATGCTGCCACAGGAAAAACACAGGCTCTCGAGGCTTTCAATTTTGTCGTTTTGTTGGTGCTCTGCCATAATTTGTTCAGGCTATTCAGCCTCAGCATTGCCGTGGCTAGTCTTTTTCTGATTTTGCTAGAGCAGTCGCCATTTATGTCAGTTCTAGAACCCAGATATGATTATCTTGTTGTTTATGTTTAAAAGCAGGTTTTCATCTCGACTGTGTCCACTAACAGCTGAAATCAGCTGCTCTATCATTTCTACACTGTTTGACAGTATCGCTGTGGCATCTACGTGTCGTAATTAGGGAATCTCGTAACCACAAATCGTTAATGGATCGAAACTGTCAATGTTCTCGACATCTCTAACGTTTCTTATTTTACGAGGCGTGTTCAAATTAAACTGGACCTAACTGCACCAAGTACACATACATACGACGCGCAGAATGACGTCACATGATGTAAACAGCACATACCAACCGTCAAGTTTGCAAAATTTCATTATCCTCCGACTCATAGTTTCCTCAGCAGAACGTTGAAAACATGGCGGGTGGGATACTGAATCTGTCCAGAGTTAATCAGCGAGCGGTGATTCGGTTTCTAACTGCCAAAGGATGTCGACTAGTTGACATTCATCGCAGAATGCAGGCAGTGTGTGGTGACAAAAGTATGGGGAACGTAAATTCCGGCAACGGCCCACCCGAATTGCTGAGTCAATATTTGCTATTGCATCTTCTGACGCAACAATATGAGCCTGACCTGGTCTCGGAAGATCTTTCGTTAACTCACGTCAATCTTTAAACATCGTTGTCCAGTTCTTCACTGTTATCTTCGACACACTTTTGTCCCCATAACAAGAAACGGGTTGAGTTTGAACCACGGCTTGAATAAATTAGCATATTAAAACGTACTAGATATATAATATTATACAATCAATTTAACTTGTCCCAAAACTGGCGCCAGAAGTCGCATAGTAGTAGTGATGCTGAGAACGTTATTTTGTACAATGAACGCTCTATACCATGTAAGTGCTGCTAATGAAGTTGACGGCTAAATCATTCAATATTGATATTTTAGAAATGTATGTACCAACTCAAAATTATGGGGATAAAAAGAATGAAGGATATTATGAGGACTTACAACACTTGGAAATCGAAAAGAGAAGGCTTAACGGAAATTGCCCTGATAAAAATTCAAAAATTCAAATTAAAAAATATACCCAAATGGCGTGTACCTTCCCCCAGGCCTGGTAAGCGGAAGGAAGTTATCAAAATACCTACTATGTATAGCCGAAGCATTCGGCTACCTGGCAATATACATTAACATGCCTGTTTGTATACCAGGATTCCGAGTATTTCAAGTACAACAAACCCTCAAACCAACAATAGCTGCTGATCTACTGATAGTAATGAGAGATATGAACTGAAAAATAGGAAAATAAATATACACGAATATATTGGGGCAATTTCAACTGGGTAAAAGAAATGACAGAAAAGATAGGCTGATACATTTTGGTAAAGAAAACCAATTAGTTATATGCAACACATTTTTCAAACAAGTTTCAATAAGATTATGCACGTAAGAAAGCCCAGGAGATATAAAAAGAAATAAGTTTAACTCTATTATGATGAAAGGCAGACTTAAAATTGAGTCACAATGGCAATACTTATCCAGGTGCAGACAGAAACTTCGATCAGAATCCTGTACTGATTAAAATAGACAACATACTGAAACATATAGAAAGAAGACATATTGAGGATCCACAATAGATATATCATCATTTATGCACATAGACATCACACATAAATACCTTATAGAAGTCAACAAAAATATGAAGGCTCACTGTCAGAAAAAGTGGAACAATACAAAAGAGAAAGCTCAAAAGAGAATGTAAACATTAAGTGGTTCTATCTAAATATAAGCATACAAACATACAAACATACAAGCATACAAACATTTAAGCATACAAACATTTAAGCATATAAAAATACAAGTACAAAGAGGTATACAGGCATACAGACATACATGCATACAGGTATACAAACATACAAGCATACAAACACGCAAGCATACAAACATACAAGCATACAAACATACACGCATATAAACGTACAAGTACACAAAGGTATACATGCATACAGGCATACAAGCATACAAGCATACCAGCATACAAACATACACGCATACAAACATACAAAAATACAAGCATATAAACGTGCAAGTAGACATAGGTATACAGATATACAAGCATATAAACATACAAGTACACAAAAGGTATACAAACATACAAGCATACACATACTCAAGCATACAAATACACACGCATACCGGCATACATATATACATGAGTACACGCATACAGGCATACACGTATTCAGGCATACACGCTTACAAGCATACAGACATATCAGCATACACGCATACAGGTATACAAGCATACAGGCATACATGCATCTAAGCACATAAACATACACACGCATACACGCATACAGACATACATGCATACATGCATACACGCATACACACATACAAATATACATGCATACAGGCATACATGCATTCAGGCATACAGGCATACACGCATACAGTCATACAGGCATTCAAGCATATACACATATAAATATTCAGACATACACGCATACATGCATACAGACATACATGCATACAGGCATACAAGCATACAAGTGTTCACGCATACAAGAAGCAAATAAAACTACCGACAAAATCATTTCCGAAAAATCAAATACGGATAACCTGCCACATTCAGTGTTAAAATACAAGATGAATACGACACGGTAAAGAAGCACAATACGAGAGCTATGCATACATAAGCAAAGCATTTTTCCAGCATGACAATGCTGGCTCGAGGAACAGGGTCAATCAAGAACACGATTTCAGACAACATACTCGATGACAAATGTTGAATCAAACACATGAAGACAATGTATAAGTGGGCTGTTGAATTTCTTCTTCGTTCATCCTCAGATCAAGGTCCTGGTTTCTCTTACATAGAACACCGTTGTTTGTAAGGCGGTTTTATCTCCATACAGTTTTTGTCTCGTATCTGTCTCGCGAGGCCAGTATTGTTCTCTCTTTTCTAGCGTGAGCATGCAGCTTTGTAGGATGTGTTCCACGGTCATGATATGCTCTCCACATAAACACTTCTCATTTGTCCCAATCCTCATTTTGTTATAAAGATTACCCTTTAGTCTGTTATGCTGAGTTCTCAGTCTGAAGATGATGACTTGCTCTTCTCTAGTTAAGTTAAAATAGCTGTCTTCTTTTCGAAAGTCGGTGTGTTGATCATCCCATTTTACCCTGAAGTTGGTTTTAATTACGGTCTTGGCCTCATTATATGTGATACTCAGGTCTGTTTGTAGGGATGCTCCTCCACACTATGCTAGTTTGTCTGCAGTTTCATTGCCTTCAATATTGCAGTGGGTTGGGATCCACTGTATGACTAACCTTGGGTATTCTGCTGAGAGCTGATTCAGGGAGAACATACATGGCTCGAGATCTTCATCTTCTGTTTTAGCGCTGCGAATACTGACGCAGCAATAGTATGGAATACTATGTTTTCTTTGTTACTGTCTTCATCTTGATTTACAAGCTCAGCTGCGGCCTTATGTGCCTCTGCTTCTGCACGAAAGTTATTGGAGTATGTTCTCGTTGTTAATATTCGAGTTTTTTTTCTTCTCCATTCCTTAGTCTGTAATAGACACCTCCATTGAATGTGGCTTTGTTAGATGAGCCATCTGTATATACGTGTATCCATGTTTCTGGTGGATATACTCTACTAAGATATTCTTCTATGATAAATCTCCTTTCTAAATCCGTCTGAGTTCCATTTTTTCCTATTCCCTCTATGGTTTCTATCATCTCACAGGACTTGGCTTTTTTTCATGGTGGGATTTGGGATGTTTGTTTTAGATCTCTTCCTGGCTTATGATCTGGTATGTTCTTGCAAGTTCTTTTTGTTTTTTTTATATGAAATGGTTTCTCTTTAATCTCCCTCTTTCCATGCGTTTAATCCTCTCATATATTTGGTGATTTGGCATTCGTTTGAACTTCTTCCCCTCCTGGAGTGTTTTTTTTTATTTCTACGCGTTTCCATACTTTCGATTTGTGTAATGTTCTTCATTACATTTATTGGTGTTGTTCTCATATCTCCAGTGGTAATACGTATACCTTGGTTTTGAGTTGTATTTATTTTTTGTTTCCGTGGACCATGCCGCTATCCCGATTTCTAGCATTGGTCTTACATAATCTGTGTACAGTTTCTTTAGGGTGCCCGTCTCATCTCCCCGTGTTGAGCCTTATATCTTTCTCATTATGGCCATTTTCTTCTTAGCTTTGTTGGTGTCCTTTTTTATTTATTTTTTTCATGTCAACCTTGGGTCCATTGCTATTTCTAGATAAGTTAGACTTATGTCAATAGAAAGAGTCTGGCCATTTACCTTTAGGTAGATCACTTCTTGGGGTTTGGGAGATAGATAGAAGATTGTGTACATGGTTTTGGTTTCGTTTATAGCGATTTTCGATTTTTTGGTCCATTTCTCTATTTTATTTAGGTCTTCTTGTATTTGGTTTCTAGCTACAAGTATATAATCTTTTGATGTCCATAGTACCAGGTCATCTGCATACAGTGCACTGTGTACTCTTTTAGGGATTTATATGGTTATATCATTGATGTATACGAAGAACAGCATAAGTGAGAGTGTTCCACCTTGTGGAATTCTTTGTTCCATTTTCATCTTTTGTGCTTAAGTGTCCTTGAAGCTGCACTCCTTCTGTACTGTTATCTAAGTAATCGCTGATCCATTTGTACATGTTGTTAGTTACACCCATTTGCAAAAGTTTGAGTTTTAAAACGCTCTTCCATATTTTATCAAAGCCTCTTACTAGGTCTATCCAGCCAGTGTTTTCTTTTTCTCTTGAAATGCATCTTGAATCTCCTGCGAGGTATATGTAGCCTGATCTTCTCGTGTTTCTACGAAAACCTGCTTGCTGGGGGATCATTACATTTAAAAAAAATTCCGTATGTCGGATTATTCTAGTGCTAACTTGACGTTCCTTTAGTTTACCCACACAGCTGAGTAGGTATGTAATTGCCTGGGTTCATGTTGTCCATCCTCTCACACTGCGTGAACAGTTCATTATTTCCAGCTAATGTTAATGATGAGTAGCAGTTTGTTCATTGCTACTTCTCCCATGCTCCATGTGGTTTTTTTCTTTCTTAAGATGCCATTTTATGTGTGCAGGGATTTTATATGCTTTACTTGCAATTGAAATTATTGGCTTGTAGCTGTTTTCGTCACTCAAGGACTTTGCTAGCTTCCAGAGCTTCTTACTCTCTTTATCAAAGTTGAGAGTTTCTGTATGCTCTTGCCAGCTCTCCCTGCAAGCTTGGTGGACTGTTTTCCTATATCTTGCAGCAGCTATCTTGAGTGCGATGTCGCTTTCTTGATTTTTGCCAATTTCCGCTCTTTGTCTTGCCTCTGCTAGTTGAAGTTCCATCTGTTACACTTCAGGTGACCAATACAGTTTGTAATTTTTTCTAGCGCCTCTTGAGATGTACTACATTGCTGCCTTCAGAAGACACTTGGTAAATTGTTCCACCATCTTGCCTACTTTCGTGTTGTGGGTGTTAATGGACTGGCAGTAAAGATTTGTACTTGTTGCAAACATCTGCAAGTCTGCTATCTTATAGTTTCCCCTAGGCTTGTGGTCTGAAGTCCCAGGTTTATTGTAAGTTTAATGGGTCTGTGGTCGCTTTCTGCAAGAGGTGAGAGAGTCCTTTTTGTTTTTATTGTAAGCTTAGGTCGTCGGTGGTGAGGTCAGGGGATGATGTTGATGGGCTGTTGAACGACAGCAGAGGTAACAATCTGGGTTTCTACAGAAGAGCGGAAAGTCTGAAGATCGAATCTCTCTAAGGACACTAGCATATAAAATACTCAGAAGCATTGACAAACATTTATAAGTGCTTTATACACTAAAAAAAAAATCATTTCACAAAGTTCAGCATGTGAAACGAATGAAATATTTGGAAAACAAAGATATCGATGATCTGTATTGGGAGAGAGCTGCCACTGTAAGGTCTGGCAGATTGTACTCACCATGGATGTAACAAGAGGATTGAAACGACGAGGATGCATTGGTCCCCTTATATGATTTATAGAAGAAATAACATGGATCATTATCGATTGATTATCAATAAATAATATCAGATATGTTCATGACACAGTTCTGCTCATTGGAAAATAACAAGAACTGCAGGAATTGGAAAAAAAAACAGGCTGGAAAATACAGCAATCAACAGAAGAAGAGGGATCGCTAATTACGTTTTCACCAAAATGAGCCATTTTTTGTACATTCAAACAAGTACCTCACACGTTAGAAATCAGACTTATCAGGTGTTATGAATGCTCACCATTACTGCACGGCTTACGCATGTGGACATACAAACACATTTGGAGAAGATAATTAATGCCTCTCATTTAAATGTGGTTGCATAGAAGAACGTGGAGCATCTCGTATGTAGAAAAGAAAACAAAAAAGAAAGTCTTTGATAAAATAGGGACGCGAAAAACACCGAATCAGAGTCAGTGAGTTCAGACATTTTGGTCACATTAAACATTGGAGAAAACAATCCTGGAAGTAAAGGTGCAGAGGGCAGCTGCGATAGGTGGGGAGTGGGGCGGGGGGGGGGGGGGGGGTAACATCAAATGATAGACAGGGAAAAGCATGGCAGATTCCACCTTGAAGTAAAGAGTGAGAGAGAATATTGGAGACATATTGCAGCTGACCTACGACGTCGAGAGTGCATTCAAATTGAACTTAAACCAGGGCTGCTCAGCTGTACGGCTTCCACGAAAGAACTGTAGGCATTCCGAGAACATGTTGGTGAGTTCTGCATAAGATCTACATGGATTTCGGGAATGGTCTCTATGAGATATGCAAAGAAGTCTCCCGAAGTTTCACAAAAGGCTTGGCTTAATAAATAGCGTATTTGAAAAACAAGATTATCTCGCGGTTAGGGGCACAGGCAAAGTAACCCTATAAGATTAAAATGTCTAGACTGATTTGATGTATAAAGTGTTCACCTATAATTGTGGTATCTTTCTATTGCCAACAAATATGCGTGTTTATTTCGTATTGACAATCAACTGCAGAAGCGAGTTAAATCCAAGCCGCGAATTTCAAATCCACAATTCGGTGACCCGATCTGAAGCCACATTGGCTCTCTGGAAGAAGACAATGTTTAAGGCCATTGATCAATCGGTTTAGGAGAACACGTGCCAGTATATTGCCAGCAATTGATAGAAGGGAGATTCCTTTGTTTTTGTCGCAGGAATGACGGTCTCCATTTTGCAGCATCCTTCAATTCTTGTGGGACAGTTTCAGTGGTCCATATTGTGTTGTGAGACAGTTTCAGTGGTCCATATTGTGTTGTGGGACTCAGTCTCTGTGTTAGGCCACAACTGCCAACTTGATAGATCTTAGCCGGCATCAGGCTGATCGTTGCTATAATGTCCTCGATATTGGTAGAAAGACCCAGTTGACAGTTCAGGGGTGTCTGGTGGCAGGCGTTCTAAGGCCTCGTCGCAGACGGAGAACGGTTGGTTGAGAACCGTGCGGAAGTGTTCATATCAACGTTCCAGTATTAGCGGTATGTCGGTCAACAGTTCTGATTCATATGCATTCAGATCTGGGTGGCCCGTATACAGACGCTTTGAATAACTAATGCGGTAAATGCTGAATTTGATAACACATTTCAAACTGCTGAGTGTCATTGATAAAACAAGTTTAAGTACAAACAGAAACAAGTAATTCGCGCGTTCTAAACCTGTGTAACGATCAAAATAAGGTTCGTTGGAAACATGTAATATCACACATATGACTTGCAAAATATAGGTAAAATAAAAATAACAAATTTGAAAGAGATGTTACCCTGTTACACATACTTGCACATCATTTTTGGAAAGTTATCTGTTATAAAAAGGTATTTGATAGTTATTTAAAATTGGGTTGGAGAAATAATATGTTGTCGTTTTGTATTTATTACGTAATATCGACTAATACGTTTTTGTGCGGCTGTTTACATTGGGTATTTAAATATGTGCACAAGCCTGATAATTGTAACTCAAACATCACCAATCAGTACAGCGAACACTGGTCACGTGTCAATTTGTGATGTGTGCCGCGCCAATGATTGGACCATTTCAGAAAATGGGAGAACGTTAGAATTTGAAAGTAGGAGGTGGGGCGGATAGATGAGACGTGTATATCGTGGGGGGGGGGGGGGGGGGGGGGGGAGGGGGGTGTGGGAAAGGTTCTTATTTTGTAAGGTGTTTGGATTTTGAGGGAGACTTGAATAGAATATGTCAGTTTGTAGATCTGACAATTTTATATATTTTACTTTGTAGAAGTCACATTTTATTGTTGAGACAGTTTGTGCATGTGACAATTTATAGATTTATGTGGTTCTTGATGTGTTAGTTTATTGATGTGTAAATTTTTTTTATTTGTTAGTTTGTTGATGTGTTAGTATATTGATGTGTTAGTTTGTTGGTGTGTTAGTTCATTGATGTGTTAGTTTGTTGATGTGTTAGTTTATTGATGTGTTTTTTGTTGATGTGTCAGTTTGTTGATGTGTCAGTCTGTTGATGTGTTAGTTTATTCATGTGTCAGTTTGTTGATGTGTCCGTTTGTTGATGTGTCAGTTTCTTGATGTGTTAGGTAGTTGATGTGTTACTTTGTTGATGTGTCAGTTTGTTGATGTGTTAGTCTGTACATGTGTCAGTTTGTTGATATGTCAGTTTGTTGATGTGTTAATTTGTTCATGTGTTAATTTGTTGATGTGTCAGTTTATTGATGTGTCAGTTTGACATTGATGTGTTAGTTTGTTGATGTGTTAGTTTGAAATTGATGTGTCAGTTTGTTAATGTCTTAGTCTGTTGATGTGTTAGTCTGTTGATGTGTCAGTTTGTTGATGTGTCAGTTTGTTGATGTGTTAATTTGTTCATGTGTTAATTTGTTGATGTGTCAGTTTATTGATGTGTCAGTTTGACATTGATGTGTTAGTTTGTTGATGTGTTAGTTTGAAATTGATGTGTCAGTTTATTAATGTCTTAGTCTGTTGATGTATCAGTTTGTTGATGTATCAGTTTGTTGATCTATCAGTTTGTTGATGTGTCAGTTTGTTGATCTATCAGTTTGTTGATGCGTCAGTTTGAAATTGTGGTGTCAGTTTGTAGATGTATATAGTTGTTCCCATTGTAGTGATTATGACTTTACAGCAATGATGAACTTCATCTTTCTTGCTGTTTATTAGTTTTTAATGTAATCTTCTTTGATAATTGTTTGCTGTTGCTTTCAGAGATCCAAGTGCACATGATGTTCATGTGATGAGACAGACGAATAAAAATGTTTGTACTTACTTTTACGGATCCAGAATCCCTGTCAAGTTCAGCTTTTACGTCACTTCCTGTATCACAATTCTGGGCAGCATTTCCTGCTACCCCTTTGTCACGTGGCTTGTTTGCGCAGTCGCACATACCACTCGAATAGTACTTCCGTTTCTGGTGCCTGGTTTCAGTGAATTGTTTGTAGTGAGAGAACGGGCTTGTATCAGTTACAACAGTTATCTCCGCTTTATTTATATCACGTGAACAAAACTTCCTATTAGAATTGCAAATATATGTTATGTTTGAACGTGTTCACACTTGTTCCTATATCAGCGAAGTTGTTTGACGATTCGGTAATTTCCACGGAGTTCAACCCTTTTGAGGCCTAAATCCTGGATTCTTATAACTTTGTGTGGACTGTGCGCCCTGATGTAACCAAAGGACTGTCTGTAATTGAAGTTCGTTGCTTTGCTGAAAATAAGGTTAATCCTTTTAGGGACAATAACAATAATTGTTTAAATGTTGCTGTTTGTTAAGTAGGTCAAGGTAGCTCAACAGCAGACTCTGATGGCGGGGTTGAAGCTGTATAGGCTTCAGTGTACTAGACCTCAGTTGTCTGTGAGGTGGGGTGTACCATTTACTTCCCCAATTCCTTTCATTTTCTAACATTAAGTTTGGTACTCATTTACAGCTGAGCCTACTGAAGCGTGTCAATAACAGGGACCAAATTTGGAACCTTTGCTGTGAGATGCGAGCACGCTGCCGCTATGTCTCTCAATCCATCTATGATGTTATCACCTGTTAGCGAGGTCTTGGTATTCTGGAAGAGATTGTAGGACTCATCACTGGCGTAGTGTCAGTGAAAAATATTCTGGTAGAGATTGCAGGATCAATCACTGGGCAGTGTCAGTGAAAGATATGCTGGTAGAGATTGTAGGACTCATCACTGGCGCAGTGTCAGGGACAAATATGCTGGTAGAGATTGTAGGACTCATCACTGGCGTAGTGTCAGGGAAAGATATGCTGGTAGAGATTGTAGGACTCATCACTGGCGTAGTGTCATGGAAAGATATGCTGGTAGAGATTGTAGGACTCATCACTTGCGTAGTGTCAGTGAAAGATATGCTGGTAGAGATTGTAGGACTCATTACTGGCGCAGTGTCAGTGAAAGATATTCTAACCATACAGTTCTGCTAGTTGGTTGTAAGCGTGCACGACATGCATGGACTAGAGAAGAAGTTATACATTTCTGAGGAATTCAGGGGGTGGAGGGACGGAGGGGGGGGGGGGACTAATCAGCAGTGAATGATCGTCAGCACTCATCGACTAATAATTGGATGCTTTCATCAGAGTCAGCGAATCATCGACTAATGTCAGCGAATCATTACTAAAACCATATTCCGCCTTCACGTGGCTGTCCTTGAAACAGGCTGCACTAGTGACTATAGTCCGTATCACAATGGTTGCCGTCAGTTGTCTTCGAATATCTCAATAACCCTTGCATCGATAAATTTGTATTTTTGCATGTGGTCTTATATTTCCAGTGTCCCAATGACTTTATAATTTACATTTTTTCACGTAGTGTCATTTTCTTAAAGCGGCTAGTTCCTATGATCTTTGTTAGCAAAGGATGTATTTTGTTCCTGAAGATAATAATTTATCGTAAATGAAAAAAATGTATGTCTTTAGGCAAAGGCGTCTCTTCAATTCGAATGATATTTTCTACATTGGGTGACGCACAATGTCCTTTTAAATTTATTTCATGTGTTTTTAGAAATTGTAAGAAATAACTGCGTATTTCGTAGAAAGAATGTGTGAAGATGCACATGATATTTATTTAAATATAACTTAAAAAGTACATACTACAAATGGATTGGTCCAGTTTTATAAATAGATGCCGGAGCAAACAATAAAGTTATAATTCAGTTCTGTGATCCATCTTCTAATTGATTGGGGTAGACCTGAAAAGGACCGTTTTTCCAAGGTGATATGCAACTTTTATTTCTCGGAAAATGATAAAATAAATTAATTTTTAACGAGTCGGAGGATTCCAACTAATTGATGGTTTATCACGGTTAAACGCACGACAGTCCATCTTTTTTTCAATAGCCCTCTTCCTCTTTTGAGGCATGATCCTCACACTTAGCCCAATATTCTTTGCCTATATTTGATTGGGCGGCATATGTTAGTTCTTTCACATCGCATAGTTTGAAAGTTTTAATTTCAGCTGCTACTTGTTTTAACTTTAGCCCAAACGAGTTCAATTGGGTTTAAGTATGATTGGTAAAGTGGCAGTCTCAAAAATATTTGACCATGTTCTTGGAGCAACTTGTCTATATGAAATATTGTTTCCTTTCATGTTTTCTTGACAAGAGAAAGCAATTCAGGTTTTAGATAAAATCCGTTAAATAGAATGTGTTCTTTTGTGAGTCACATCTTTATTGTATCTTTTGTACTACATTATGTCGAAATTCTTGTGTCACTGCGTGGTGGTATGATGCATTGTCCATTATCAGGCAAGAGGGTCTATCTAAGAACGGAAGAACATGTTTTTTTCAATCTACTCTCTAAATATGTTACCACTTATATCTCGGTATGGTAGTTCTGATTGTCCGAATAGTTTGAAGGAAACACAAGTTCTGCATTCTGTACCAGCCCATTATGTCTGCTACCTGCATGTTCTATTATCTAGCGCTGTCCTTTCAATCCGCTGGTTGCCACTTCTTTTCACTTGTGTGGTGAGCATTTGTCCAAGTTTCTTCCACATACACAATATCATAACATTGTTGACGCATTTCGTGTACTTCACGTGAATACTTGCTTCACGTGGATTTTACATGCGGCTTCTCAAGAGATATGCAGACATATGTGGACACATTCTTTACAGCCTGTGACATGTTCGGTTTTATAATCAATAAAAACAAGTCCAAAACCGGCCATCCCCAATTATTCAAAGAAGGTAACACACACATGTCCAAAAACAGGCAACCCACAATTAACAAAAACAGATAGCACAGACCTTGTTTGAAACAGTAACATACACCTGTCCAAAACAGCTAACACACACATGTCCAAAAACAGGCAACCCACAATTAACCAAAACAGATAGCACACACATGTCTAAGACAGGTAGCATACACCTGTTAAAAACAGACTACACAATGTCCAAAATAGGTAACCTACAATTAATAAAAAGAGGTAACACATCTGTCCAAAACAGGTAACACACACCTGTCCAATCCATGTTACACACACCTGTCCAAAGCACGTAACACACCCCTTTCAAAAATACGTCACACACCTGTTCAAAACAAGTAAAATACACCTGTCAAAAAACAGGTAAAATGCACCTGTCCAAAACAGGGAACACACACCTGTCCAAAACAGGTAAAATACATCTATCCAAAACAGGTAACACACACCTGTCCAAAACAGGTAAAATGCATCTGTCCAAAACAGGTAACACACACCTCTTCAAAACAGGTAACCTACAATTATCCAGAACAGGTAATATAGAAATGTCCAAAACAGGTAACACACACCTGTCTAAAACAGGTAACACACACATGTCAAAAACGGGTAGCCTACAATTTTTCAAAACAGGGAACATACACCTGTCCAAAACAGGGTCATACACCGGTCAAAACAGGGAACATACATTTGTCAAATAAAGGAGACGCACCTGTTTAAAACAGATAACACACACCCGTACAAAACAGGTATCACAAACCTATTCAAAACAGGTGCCCTACACCTGTGCAAAACAGGTAACACACACCTGTCAAAAACAGGTAACACGCACCTGTTCAAAACAGATAACATACACCTGTTCAAACAGACAACACACACCTTTCCAAAATAGGTAACACACACCTGTCCGAAAATATAAAACACATCTGCAGAAAGTAGGTTACCCATATCTGTATAAACCAGGTAGTGTACACCTATACAAAACTGGTAACACGAACCTGTTCCCATGAGATAAAACACCTGTATAAAACAGGTAAAACATAAGCGTACAAAACATGTAACAAATATCTTTACAAAAACAAGTGATACACACATGTATAAAACAGGTAACACACACATGTAAAAACCAGGTAACACATACCATAAAAGAACAGGTAACATGTACCACTACAAACCAGGAAATACACACATCACTACAAACATGGTAACACACATGTCCAAACCAGGTGACACACACCTGTATAAGTCAGGTAACACACACCACTATAAACCAGGTTCACACACACCACTACAAACCAGGAAACACACACACGCCACTACAAACCAGGAAACACACACATCACAACAAACAAGGTAACACACATGTACAAACCAGGTAACACACACCTGTATAAGTCAGGTAACACACAACACTACAAACCAGGTTCACACACACCACTACAAACCAGGAAACACACACATCACTACAACAAGGTAACACACACATGTCCAAACCAGGTAACACACACCTGTATAAATCACGTAACACACACCACTACAAACCAGGTAATACACACACCACTACAAACCAGGAAACACACACATGTCCAAACCAGGTAACACACACCACTACAAACCAGGTAACACACACACCCATACACACCAGGTAACATGCACACCATTACAAACCAGGTAACACATATACCACTACAAACCAGGTAACACACACACTCCTACAAACCGGGTAACACACACGCCACTACAAACTAGGTAACACACACACCACTACAAACCAGGTAACATACATAACTACAACCCAGCTAACACACACACACCACTACAAACCAGGTAACACACACTACTACAAACCAGGTAACACACACTACTACAAACTAGGTAACACACACTACTCCAAACATGGTAATACACACTACTACAAACCAGGTAACACACACTACTCCAAACAGGGTAATACACACTACTACAAATCAAGTAACACACACTACTCCAAACATGGTAATACACGCTACTACAAACCAGGTAACACACACTACTCCAAACAGGGTAATACACACTACTACAAATCAAGTAACACACAGCACTAAAAAACATGTAACACACACGATTACAAAACAAGTAACATACATCATCACAAACCAGGTTGTTGTTTGCGAATGCCCACAATGAGTAGGTTACTCTTTTGTGCGCACTGAACAGGACGTTAAGTGGCGGGTTGCAGTAGATTTCCTCACACCCAGAGCGTGCTGATGAAAGTGGAACGGAGTCCTGCAGACGATTGTGCTAATTGGCGTGTCACTCACTACTACCGGATCACGTAGATCCCTCACCTCGTTAGCCAGGCTGCAATGAAAACAGCCCGTTTCCGGGAGGGCTATTAGAAAGCCGAAATTAGGGTATTGGCCAGTATGTTTTACCCTACCCTGACTAACATGTCCGATCAGTATATTTTGCCTGACCAGACGTTAGTCTTCCTCCCCATACAAACAAGGTAAAATACATCTTTCAAAATTGGTAACACACACGTTACAAATCAGGTAAATAACATACGTTACAAACAAGGTAACACAAACGCTATAATCCAGGTAACACACACATTGCAAACCAGGTAACACACACCTTACAAACCAGGTAACACACACAATTACAAACCATGTAACACACATCATCACAAACCAGGTAACACACACCTTACATACCAGGTAACACACATGTATAAACCAGGTAACACACACCTGTACAAACTATATCTGAGTGGCAGAAGGGTAATTGACATGACTTAGTCTGCCTTTGTATCTATCTTCTTTATCTTCACTTTCCATTCCTCCATTTTACTCTTTCATTATCTCTCTCTCTCTCTCTCTCTCTCTCTCTCTCTTTCTCTGTCTAGCCTGTTTCAATCTTTCGTCTCTCTTACCCCACTATCTCATTCCTCTCTGTCTCTCTTCGCATTTCTCTATCGCCCTCTTTCCTCTCTCTCTCCCTATCTATGTCTAATCTCATAATCTCTTTTTCCCTACTGCCCCAACCTCTCTTTGGTCTCTCTCCTTTCTCGTTTTCTTTCTCTCGCCGCTTCAACTCTATACGGTCCCTCCTTCTCTCAACTCTCCCTTCCTCTCCTGACTACATTTTTGTCTTACTCTCTCTCTGACTTAATCTCCACCCTAGTTCTTTTACTATCATGTTCCTATCTCTACTCTCTCTATCTTTATAACATCTCCTTTCCTCTATCTCACATTTTCTTTCCCTGTTATCTCTTTACCTCACTTCTCTCACCTCTTTCCAGCTTCTCTCCATTCTTTCTCTTCTATAAATGTATTTTCCTCTGGCATGTATCTCATGCGATTCAGCTAGGATTATCCTGATCACAAGGACCATGTTTTTTTTTATATATGTAGCAGATCTGTTGATATCCATAGGACAATGTGTAAGAGTTACAACATCTAAAACTTGACAATCCTAGCCCTATCGCACTCCCCAAAACCATAGACAAAACGTGAGATTAGAAGTGATTGGAATCCTAAAATATTGATCAAAAGGTAGAATATTGGAAACTTTAGCTCTATCCCACTCTCCCGCCAAAACCAGAGACAAAACGTGAGATTAGAAGTGATAGGAATCCTAAAATATTGATCAAAAGGTAGAATCCTGGAAACTGTAGCTCTATCCCACTTTCTCGCCAAAACGTGAGATTAGAAGTAATAGGAATCCTAAATTATTGATCAAAAGGTAGAATCCTGGAAACTGTAGCTCTATCCCACTTTCTCGCCAAAACGTGAGATTAGAAGTAATAGGAATCCTAAATTATTGATCAAAAGGTAGAATCCTGGAAACTGTAGCTCTATCCCACTTTCTCGCCAAAACGTGAGATTAGAAGTAATAGGAATCCTAAATTATTGATCAAAAGGTAGAATCCTGGAAACTGTAGCTCTATCCTACTCTCTCGCCAAAACGTGAGATTAGAAGTGATAGGAATCCTAAATTATTGATCAAAAGGTAGAATCCTGGAAACTGTAGCTCTATCCCACTCTCTCGCCAAAACGTGAGATTAGAAGTGATAGGAATCCTAAATGATTGATCAAAAGGTAGAATCCTGAAAACTTTAGCTCTATCCCACTCTCTCGCCAAAACGTGAGATTAGAAGTGATAGGAATCCTAAATTATTGATCAAAAGGTAGAATCTTGGAAACTTTAGCTCTATCCCACTCTCTCGCCAAAACGTGAGATTAGAAGTGATAGGAATCCTAAATTATTGATCAAAAGGTAGAATCCTGGAAACTTTAGTTGCGAGGTGATCTGTGCTACTACAGGCAATCTCCATCATTAGATCTGGGGAAGTTTATTTATCTGCAAAGTTGGGAATAGACAGAAACGAACGCTTAGTTTTATTTGATTCGGGGAACAGTTGTTGTTATGTATAACTGGCTGGCTTCGTTCGTTCTCAACCTCCCGCTACCAAACTCTCAAAGGGCTTAAGTAGCAGAATGTGGTCCAGAGAACTGAATACGTTGTTTCGTAGTTTACAGATTAACTGCGATAGTTGCACCTTTTGGTCCAACACATTCGACTTCAGCAAGCATTTGTTGAGTACCGGGTTAGCATTCCCTCTTCGATCCCTTCTCCTTAGCCAGTCTGCTCTGCTGCAGCCTGTTATCCAGGATCACTGCGTTGAAGTGTAGAAGGGTCTTGGCAGCTCTGGTTCGCTGGCTCTGACGCTAGCAGTCAGATATGGGTCGCTGACCACTGCAGCTCATGCGCTGCTCAGCATCTTATTGTTGTTATGTATGAAATAATTTGTCGCTGTGAACATTATATTTAATGAGTCACAAATAGAATCATCCGTGTTCTTCAATTATTATTTATTATAGTCTCATTTAGAACAGTGATTAGCAATAGTCTGCTATAAGATATTCCATTTGATCTCTATGACCAGTAGCAGCTCTGTTATAACAGTTAACACATGTAGATATGACAATATAGCAGATGTACCAGAACCTTTTTGCTTCAAACATTGAGAAATCATTAAAATAATTGTCAGTTCGTAGGTAACCCTGAAATACACTTATTGATAGGAATCATTGCAATAATCGTCGGTTCACATAACAAACATTGAAATATTCGTCGGTTCACATAACAAACATTGAAATATTCGTCGGTTCACATAACAAGCATTGAAATATTCGTCGGTTCACATAACAAACATTGAAATATTCGTCGGTTCACATAACAAACATTGAAATATTCGTCGGTTCACATAACAAGCATTGAAATATTCGTCGGTTCACATAACAAACATTGAAATATTCGTCGGTACTCATAAGAATCATTTAAATAATTGTCGATTCTCAAGGGAACTTTTGAAAAATATATCGGTTCTCAGGGAACCATTGAGATATGTGTTGGTTCACATGGAAACCATTAAAATGCTTGTCGGTTCTCATGGAACCATTGAAATGCTTGTCGGTTCTCATAGAACCATTGAAATGCTTGTCAGTTCTCAGGGAATCATTGAAATGTTTGTCGGTTCTCAAGGAACCATTGAATTGATTTTCGGTTCTCAGAGAAGCGTCGAAATGCCTGTTGATTCTCAGGGAACCATTGAAATGCTTGTCTATTCTCATAAAAACCGTCAAAACGCGTGTCAGTTCTAATGGAACCGTCAAATGCTTGTCAGTTCTAATGGAACAGTCGAAAAGCTTGTCGGTTCTCGTGTATATCCGTTTAACGATGCAGATAGCGAGATAGGTTTTTGTCACATTGGAAAAATGATAAAACTTCACAGAAATCAAGGACGGCACGAAGATTACAATGATCAACTCGAATGTAAAGTTACTACTGGTATGTGGCTCTGAAGATGAGAACACAACGCAGTCATTAATAAATCAGGTACAGCCATTCATAAACAGATGTCTGATCAGAATACCTGATCTGAAATGGTTCGATAAGGTCACCAACATCGACCTGCTAGAACGATCTAGATAGATCTCAGTGTGGAACTCGGCACAAACACGCTGGCGCGGGATAGGGTATGCCTTGCAAAAATAGTTAGACGAATTGCAAGACAGACACTGTTCTAGAGCAGACGGGGTAAAAGAAGTAGGAGCATACTAAAACGATTTGGAGAAGAAAATTAGAGTTTAACACAAGGGAAACAGGAAAATGGTACCTGCGTTGGTGAAGTGGGGTGAGGGCAGATCGACGTGGAGTTTGCTGGTTGAGGACCTATGCTTCATAGTGTGCTGGAAGGTTTATGTATAAATATATATAACATCTCAGGAAGAAAAGACTCTCCAATTCATGAAAGTTGCAAGAGTTGTCATTGTTTTCATGCCAAGTGTGGAATAGTCACCCTGTCTTGTACAAATGTTAGAACAGCCTACTTAAATATGGCAGCAAGTAGAAAACATATCAGGGAGGTGTAAACACTCGCATGGGGGTGAGAAGGAGGGAGAAGTAAAGTGAGATTTTGTTTCAGAAAGAGAGGGTTAACGGTTAATGTATTCCCATATCAGACACTGCTGTAGGAGATGGAGTGTTGAAGACTTCATTTAACAAGTCTTCATCTTAGTTACGGCTTCCTCACTGCTTTTCATTCCCTAATGTACTCATTTACAGCAGAAATGACTGGACCGTTCTACAAACTAGTGACGAACCTTGTACACCTGCCATGTCAAGCAAGCGCTCTACCACAATGCTAATCAGGAGAGACAGTGAAGTAGCCCTAATAGCGTGTACTTGTTTCGACAGAATATAGACAACGGTAAGAATAATAATTCCAACAAAAATAATTGAGATGGAAGGATCTCAGCAATGCTGAGACGTGAGAACGAGAGCTGATAAATGCACAGGTTGGGGGGGGGGGGGGGGGTGCACCATGGTGAGTCGCTGTAGAGAATGGAAGCAAGCGCTTCGTTTATGTTGAGAGGGAATGGGGCGGGTGGAGGGAGACGCAGTAGGACTTTGCAGCGAGTGGAGCGGGGAAGGACGAGAGCATCAGTTGGAGAGACAAACGGAAGGAGTAGGTGAAAGTTTGCAGGAGAGTGCAGATAGGACATGACTAGGACAGGAAGATGGAGGGGGTAGAGAGAGAGAGAAGATAGGACATGACTAGGACAGGGAGATGGAGGGGGTAGAGAGAGAGAAGATAGGACATGACTAGGACAGGGAGATGGAGGGGGTAGAGAGAGAGAAGGTAGGACATGACTAGGACAGAGACAGAGAGATGGAGGGGATAGAGAGAGAGAAGGTAGGACATGACTAGGACAGGGAGATGGAGGGGGTAGAGAGAGAGAAGGTAGGACATGACTAGAACAGAGACAGAGAGATGGAGGAGGTAGAGAGAGAGAAGGTAGGACATGACTAGAACAGAGACAGGGAGATGGAGGAGGTAGAGAGAGAGAAGGTAGGACATGACTAGAACAGAGACAGAGAGATGGAGGGAGTAGAGAGAGAAAAGGTAGGACATGACTAGGACAGAGACAGAGAGATGGAGGGGGTAGAGAGAGAGAAGGTAGGACATGACTAGAACAGAGACAGGGAGATGGAGGAGGTAGAGAGAGAGAAGGTAGGACATGACTAGAACAGAGACAGGGAGATGGAGGAGGTAGAGAGAGAGAAGGTAGGACATGACTAGGACAGGGAGATGGAGGGGGTAGAGAGAGAGAAGGTAGGACATTACTAGGACAGAGAGATGGAGGGGGTAGAGAGAGAGAAGGTAGGACATGACTAGGACAGAGAGATGGAGGGGGTAGAGAGAGAGAAGGTAGGACATGACTAGGACAGAGAGATGGAGGGGGTAGAGAGAGAGAAGATAGGACATGACTAGGACAGGGAGATGGAGGAGCTAGAGTGAGAGAAGATAGGACATTACTAGGACAGGGAGATGGAGGAGGTAGAGTGGGAGAAGATAGGACATGACTAGGACAGGGAGATGGAGGAGGTAGAGAGAGAGAAGATAGGACATGACTAGGACAGGTAGATTGAGGGGGTAGAGAGAGAGAAGATAGGACATGACTAGGACAGGGAGATCGAGGAGGTAGAGAGAGAGAAGGTAGGACATTACTAGGACAGAGAGATGGAGGGGGTAGAGAGAGAGAAGATAGGACATGACTAGGACAGGGAGATGGGGGAGGTAGAGAGAGAGAAGGTAGGACATGACTAGGACAGAGAGATGGAGGGGATAGAGAGAGAGAAGATAGGACATTACTAGGACAGGGAGATGGAGGGGGTAGAGAGAGAGAGAAGGTAGGACATTACTAGGACAGGGAGATGGAGGGGGTAGAGAGAGAGAAGGTAGGACATTACTAGGACAGGGAGATGGAGGGGGTAGAGAGAGAGAGGGTAGGACATTACTAGGACAGGGAGATGGAGGGGGTAGAGTGAGAAAAGGTAGGACATGACTAGGACAGAGACAGGGAGATGGAGGGGGTAGAAAGAGAGAAGGTAGGACATGACTAGGACAGGGAGATGGAGGGGGTAGAGAGAGAGAAGGTAGGACATGACTAGGACAGGGAGATGGAGGGGGTAGAGAGAGAGAAGGTAGAACATGACAAGGACAGGGAGATGGAGGGGGTAGAGAGAGAGAAGGTAGGACGTGACTAGGACAGGGAGATGGAGGGGGTAGAGAGAGAGAGAAGGTAGGACATGACTAGGACAGGGAGATGGAGGAGGTAGAGAGAGAGAGAAGATAGGACATGACTAGGACAGAGACAGGGAGATGGAGGGGGTAGAGAGAGAGAAGGTAGGACATGACTAGGACAGGGAGATGGAGGGGGTAGAGAGAGAGAGAGAAGGTAGGACATGACTAGGACAGGGAGATGGACGGGGTAGAGAGAGAGAAGGTAGGACATGACTAGGACAGGGAGATGGAGGGGGTAGAGAGAGAGAAGGTAGGACATGACTAGGACAGGGAGATGGAGGAGGTAGAGAGAGAGAAGGTAGGACATGACTCGGACAGGGAGATGGAGGAGGTAGAGAGAGAGAAGGTAGGACATGACTAGGACAGAGACAGGGAGATGGAGGGGGTAGAGAGAGAGAGAAGGTAGGAAATGACTAGGACAGGGAGATGGAGGGGGTAGAGAGAGAGAAGGTAGGACATGACTAGGACAGAGAGATGTAGGAGGTAGAGAGAGAGAAGGTAGGACATGACTAGGACAGGGAGATGGAGGGGGTAGAGAGAGAGAAGATAGGACATTACTAGGACAGGGAGATGGAGGAGGTAGAGAGAGAGAAGATAGGACATTACTAGGACAGAGACAGGGAGATGGAGGAGGTAGAGAGAGAGAAGTTAAGACGTGACTAGGACAGGGAGATGGAGGGGGTAGAGAGAGAGAAGGTAGGACATTACTAGGACAGAGACAGAGAGATGGAGGAGGTAGAGAGAGAGAAGATAGGACATTACTAGGACAGGGAGATGGAGGGGGTAGAGAGAGAGAAGGTAGGACATGACTAGGATAGGGAGATGGAGGGGGTAGAGAGAGAGAAGATAGGACATGACTAGGACAGGGAGATGGAGGGGGTAGAGTGAGAGAAGGTAGGACATGACTAGGACAGGGAGATGGAGGAGGTAGAGAGAGAGAAGATAGGACATGACTAGGACAGGGAAATGGAGGGGGTTGAGTGAGAGAAGATAGGACATGACTAGGACAGGGAGATGGAGGAGGTAGAGAGAGAGAAGGTAGGACATGACTAGGACAGGGAGATGGAGGGGGTAGAGAGAGAGAGAAGATAGGACATGACTAGGACAGGGAGATGGAGGAGGTAGAGTGAGAGAAGGTAGGACATGACTAGGACAGGGAGATGGAGGGGGTAGAGAGAGATAAGGTGGGACATTCCTAGGACAGGGAGATGGAGGGGGTAGAGAGAGAGAAGGTAGGACATTACTAGGACAGGGAGATGGAGGGGGTAGAGAGAGAGAAGGTAGGACATGACTAGGACAGGGAGATGGAGGAGGTAGAGTGAGAGAAGGTAGGACATTACCAGGACAGGGAGATGGTGGAGGTAGAGTGAGAGAAGGTAGGACATAACTAGGACAGGGAGATGGAGGAGGTAGAGAGAGAGAGAAGGTAGGACATGACTAGGACAGAGAGATGGAAGGGGTAGAGAGAGAAGATAGGACATGACTAGGACAGGGAGATGGAGGGGGTAGAGAGAGAGAAGGTAGGACATTACTAGGACAGAGACAAGGAGATGGAGGGGGTAGAGAGAGAGAAGATAGGACATGACTAGGACAGGGAGATGGAGGGGGTAGAGAGAGAGAAGGTAGGACATGACTAGGACAGGGAGATAGAGGAGGTAGAGAGAGAGAGAAGGTAGGACATGACTAGGACAGGGAGATGGAGGGGGTAGAGAGAGAGAAGGTAGGACATTACTAGGACAGAGACAGGGAGATGGAGGGGGTAGAGAGAGAGAAGATAGGACATGACTAGGACAGGGAGATGGAGGGGGTAGAGAGAGAGAAGGTAGGACATGACTAGGACAGGGAGATGGAGGAGGTAGAGAGAGAGAGAAGGTAGGACATGACTAGGACAGGGAGATGGAGGGGGTAGAGAGAGAGAAGGTAGGACATGACTAGGACAGGGAGATAGAGGAGGTAGAGAGAGAGAAGGTAGGACATGACTAGGACAGGGAGATGGAGGGGATAGAGAGAGAAGGTAGGACATGACTAGGACAGGGAGATGGAGGGGGTAGAGAGAGAGAAGATAGGACATGACTAGGACAGGGAGATGGAGGGGGTAGAGAGAGAGAAGGTAGGACATGACTAGGACAGGGAGATGGAGGAGGTAGAGAGAGAGAGAAGGTAGGACATGACTAGGACAGAGAGATGGAGGGGGTAGAGAGAGAAGATAGGACATGACTAGGACAGGGAGATGGAGGGGGTTGAGTGAGAGAAGATAGGACATGACTAGGACAGGGAGATGGAGGGGGTAGAGAGAGAGAAGGTAGGACATTACTAGGACAGAGACAAGGAGATGGAGGGGGTAGAGAGAGAGAAGATAGGACATGACTAGGACAGGGAGATGGAGGGGGTAGAGAGAGAGAAGGTAGGACATGACTAGGACAGGGAGATGGAGGAGGTAGAGAGAGAGAGAAGGTAGGACATGACTAGGACAGGGAGATGGAGGGGGTAGAGAGAGAGAAGGTAGGACATTACTAGGACAGAGACAGGGAGATGGAGGGGGTAGAGAGAGAGAAGATAGGACATGACTAGGACAGGGAGATGGAGGGGGTAGAGAGAGAGAAGGTAGGACATGACTAGGACAGGGAGATGGAGGGGGTTGAGTGAGAGAAGATAGGACATGACTAGGACAGGGAGATGGACGGGGTAGAGAGAGAGAAGGTAGGACATGACTAGGACAGGGAGATGGAGGGGGTAGAGAGAGAGAGAAGGTAGGACATGACTAGGACAGAGACAGGGAGATGGAGAGAGTTGGGTGAGAGATTGCAGGAGAGTGGATGTAAGAATGCCTGAATGTAATGATAGATAAAGATGAGCCAGTGGATGTAAGAATGCCTGAATTTAATGATAGATAAAGGGGAGCCAGTGGATGTTATTTATCTAGATTTTGTAAAGGCCTTTGAAAGGGTACCTCATTAAAGAACATTTCGAAAGTTAAATTCACAAGGAATAGGTTGGGAAGTTGCCAATTGAATTGAAAATTGGTTAACGGGAAGAAAGCAGAGAGTGGGCATAAATAAGGAGTACTCTGAGTGGAGTGAAGTAAAAAGTGGAGTGCCACAAGGCTCGGTTTAAGGGCCAATTTTGTTCTTGATATGTATAAACGATTTTGACATTGTTATGGGATCCATTGTTGAAAAATTTGCTGATGACACAAAACTATGCCGAAGTGTCTCATCTAAAGCGGAAGTGGATATATTGAGGTCAGATTTAGATCAAATTCGAGATTGGTCAGCAAGGTGGTAAATGGAGTTTAATGTAGATACATTTGCAGTCATCTCCATTGGTAGATCTAATATGGAACATAAAAACAGAATGGGCGAAAACAATATTATAATGATAGAAAAGGAAGGGGACCTAGAGGTAATAATAGATAATACAGGTAAAGTGAGTGAGCAAGTCCAGGTAGCAGTGAAAAAGGCAAATGCAATGTTAGGTATGATAAAAATAAATATTAAACATAGGAGCAAGGAAGTGAAAGTTAAACTGTATAAAGCTTTAGTTAGACCTAGATTGAAGTACTGTGTACAGGTGTGGAGTCCTTATTGTAGAGGGGATTTAAACATGCTGGAGAGAATCCAAAAAAGAGCGACAAAGCTGATAGTGGGATTCCAAAATTACAGTTATTAGGAAAGATTCAGCAAAACCGGCCTACGGTGTCTGGAAAAGAGAAGAGTTCGAGGTAACTTAATACAGGTTTTATAAGAGGATCAGAGGAATGGATAAATTAGACTATAACTAGTTTTTTTCAAAATTCAACCACCTACAAGAACAAGCGGGCATAGTTACAAATTAACTAAAGAGAAGGGTCCAAATTTGATATTAGGAAATATTTTTTTAGTCAGAGAGTGATGAATGCTTGAAATGCATTGTTACAGGAGGTAGTGGAGAGACCGACAGTTAATGGATTTAGGAATAATATGGATGCACATAGCTTTTAGAGCAAGGTAATGTAAATGAAACTGGTTGTATACAGACTCTGCAGAGTCTTCTAAACCAGTATAAAGACGTTAAGTTAAGACACGACTAGGACAGAGAGATGGAGGGAGTAGGGTGAGAGATTGTAGGAGAGTGAATGTAAGACATGATGACTAGGACAGAGAGATGGAGGGAGTAGGGTGAGAGATTGTAGGAGAGTGAATGTAAGACATGATGACTAGGACAAAGAGATGGAGGGAGTAGGGTGAGAGATTGTAGGAGAGTGAATGTAAGACATGATGACTAGGACAAAGAGATGGAGGGAGTAGGGTGAGAGATTGTAGGAGAGTGAATGTAAGACATGATGACTAGGACAAAGAGATGGAGGGAGTAGGGTGAGAGATTGTAGGAGAGTGAATGTAAGACATGATGACTAGGACAAAGAGATGGAGGGAGTAGGGTGAGAGATTGTAGGAGAGTGAATGTAAGACATGATGACTAGGACAAAGAGATGGAGGGAGTAGGGTGAGAGATTGTAGGAGAGTGAATGTAAGACATGATGACTAGGACAAAGAGATGGAGGGAGTAGGGTGAGAGATTGTAGGAGAGTGAATGTAAGACATGATGACTAGGACAAAGAGATGGAGGGAGTAGGGTGAGAGATTGTAGGAGAGTGAATGTAAGACATGATGACTAGGACAGAGAGATGGAGGGAGTAGGGTGAGAGATTGTAGGAGAGTGAATGTAAGACATGATGACTAGGACAAGGACATGGGGGGGGGGGGGGAAGTAGGGTGAGAGATTTTAGGTGAGTGAATGTAAGACACGCAATCTGGCCAGCGAGGTGGGAATGGACACTGTACTTCCCATTGTGATAAACTTACTGAGGATTTTCGAATTGTACTACAGGAATAAGGCTTTTGACCCACCATCTCAAGCACGTCTTGTGATATAGAAAAAGTCCCTGTAACCAGCACCACATAAACGTCGTCAATAGTTCATTCATTTCAGCACGAGTACCTTCAAACAACAACATACGGAGCAAAATTTAAGAGGTAAGCTGGTCGTCAAAAGCAGTCCTCCAGTGAGCTTGTGTTTTGGCCATTAGCTAAGAAGAGGATTGCCACTCGAATGATGATTACCAAGTGTCTCACGAACCTATTCATGATTGCCCCTTGGATAATGATTACCAAGTGTCTCACGAACCTATTCATGATTGCCCCTCGGATCATGATTACCAAGTGTCTCAAGAACCTATTCATGATTGCCCCTCGGATCATGATTACCAAGTGTCTCACGAACCTATTCATGATTGCCCCTCGGATCATGATTTCCAAGTGTCTCACAAACCTATTCATGATTGCCCCTCGGATCATGATTACCAAGTGTCTCACGAACCTATTCATGATTGCCCCTCGGATGATGATTACCAAGTGTCTCACGAACCTATTCATGATTGCCACTCGGATGATGATTACCAAGTGTCTCACGAACCTATTCATGATTGCCACTCGGATGATGATTACCAAGTGTCTCACGAACCTATTCATGATTGCCACTCGGATGATGATTACCAAGTGTCTCACGAACCTATTCATAATTCCCCCTCGGATCATGATTACCAGGTGTCTAACGAACCTATTCATGATTGTCCCTCGGATCGTGATTACCAAGTGTCTCACGAACCTATTCATGATTGCCCCTCGGATCATGATTACCAAGTGTCTCACGAACCTATTCATGATTGCCCCTCGGATCATGATTACCAAGTGTCTCACGAACCTATTCATGATTGCCCCTCGGATCATGATTACCAAGTGTCTCACGAACCTATTCATGATTGCCACTCGGATGATGATTACCAAGTGTCTCACGAACCTATTTATGATTGCCACTCGGATGATGATTACCAAGTGTCTCACGAACCTATTCATGATTGCCACTCGGATGATGATTACCAAGTGTCTCACGAACCTATTCATGATTGTCCCTCGGATCATGATTACCAGGTGTCTCACGAACCTATTCATGATTGTCCCTCGGATCGTGATTACCAAGTGTCTCACGAACCTATTCATGATTGCCCCTCGGATCATGATTACCAAGTGTCTCACGAACCTATTCATGATTGCCCCTCGGATCATGATTACCAAGTGTCTTACGAACCTATTCATGATTGCCCCTCGGATCATGATTACCAAGTGTCTCACGAACCTATTCATGATTGCCCCTCGGATCATGATTATCAAGCGTCACACGAACCTATTCGTTTGACCGAACTCGTGTCCACTATATCATTATATGTTGGTCTCAAGGGTAGGCTAAATCAGCTGTTATGTAGCAGTGACGTCAGCTGTGAGATAGATATCTGCGACTTCTTTAACTAGGTCAGTCATCGTGGCATGCACGAAACCGCACTTCAGAGGGTACAGAAGGGATAGATTAGGTAAGAGTGAATGGCAGCTGTTGAGGCATCAAACCCCCAGGGGTTGACATGGATCTACTGTCCTGTTTATGCTGGTGTCCAGGGCAACGAAAGAGCTGACATCATAACTTCACAAGCTTCCATTATGGGCACGTTAGTGATGGATAGGAAACATATTTTGAAATCAATCAATGACCACCTGTTGGGTGAAGACACCGCTATAGATAAAGCAGCAATCCACAGACTGCAACGTATCTACATTAAACGGGGTTCTAGTGGAGTAGGGCGCACGATAAGATGGAGTAAGAGAGTGTATTACCAGCGAGCTACAGGAACCATCAGCATCCAGACCCTGCGCCATTTGCTGCGAAAGACTGAGCACCTATGGGTATGCTCGGAGTGCAGTGACGTCGATTTTTAAAAACAGAAAAAGAACAGCTATTATGTCAGGTTTATATTTGATCACATCTGATGGGAACCATTTATATTTCACCAAATAATCGTGCCTATTGTTATAATTCTAGTTATTTAACAAGACCTGTACATTTATTTCCCCTACATCTTGTTTTTAGCGGCCTTACATTCGGCGCGCTAATGATGCGCGCAATCTGGGCTGTTGTAACATAATACAGCTGTTGTTAGTGTTACGTTCGCTTCCTTAGATCTTATCATCAAAACTCTGTATCTTTTTCTAAGTACACCAGTTCAAAGGATATGAATACATTTCACAAATTTTCCGGATTTAAAAAATCATTTTCACTTTTTCCTTTCAGAGTGTATCAAACAATAAAAGGAAATACTTGGCAGAGATAAGGCTTCACAGAAATATATAACAAAAAGCAAATGAAGTCACAGTGTGTCGATGCTCAACTAGAGGCTGTTTTCAATGAGGCAATCAAGACTGACAATGCTTTCAAAGGACAGGCACTAAACACCAGGCCATTTTGTGATTTAAGTGGAGATTAGAGAGCTGAATATTCAGGCCCCATTTTTATAAGATTCAGGTCATCAGGTCAGGTCATCCCGTAACCGGTGAGGTCGTTGGGGCACACATGAAGACATCCTCACAACTCCACGCCATCCCTCTCTGTCAGATGCCGTTGCCTGTGACTCTTCTGGTCAGAGACTGGTCCATTCTTTTATGTTGTCCTCCCATCTCTTTTTGGGCCGGCCTCTTCGTCGTCTGCCATACACCTTCCCGTGGAGGATTGTGTTTGCAAGACCACTTGATCTCGATATGTGACCGTAACAAGTGAGTTTCCTTCTTTTGACAGTTGCCAAGAGATCTTCGAAAGGCCCTATTGCTGTTGTAATTCTATCTTGTATTTTCTCGTGTTTTCGGAAACATCTCATCTCCAAGGTCTGTATCCTTCGTTGAAGGTCAGCTGTAACTGTCCTTGTCTCACAAGCATAGAGGAATATTGACAGGACCAGTGTACGCATTAATCTGATTTTCGTGCTTAGTGCTAACCGTTTATCTTGCCAGATTTTGTTAAGCCGTGCAAGCGCCGCTATTGTATGTGCTATTCTGGCCAACACTTCACATTTTGATCCTTCATAACTGACAATCGACCCAAGATATTTAAAACGGTCAACCACTTCCAGTTCCTGACCGTTAGCTTTTATCTTGTTGTTGAAGCCCGTAGCGTTGTTGGTCATTAATTTTGTCTTTCAAGCGTTTATCTCCATACCATAGTCAAGAGCTGTTTCATCGAGCTTTCTGACCCATTCCTGGAGTTCTGCTTCTGAACCCGCCAACCCGTCGATATCATCTGCAAACCGAAGGTTGGTAATCGTTCGGCCCCCTATCTTGACAGTACCAACGTGACCTCCAAGTGTCTCACTCATAATTCCTTCAAGGAATATATTGAAAAGAGTTGGAGAGGGTGTACACCCCTGTCTCACACCAACTGATGTGCGAAACCAGTCTCCTCGCCTTCCATTCACAAGAACTGCGCTAGACGCCTTGTTATACAGGTGTTCAAGGACCGTTATAATATTTCCGTTGGTATTATACATCCTCATGGTTGCCCAAAGCGCTTTATGCCATACCCTATCAAACGCCTTCTTAAAATCCACAAACACGTGATACAGTGTTTGCTGCTGTTCTAGATATTTCTCGCTTAGCAGCCTTAACTTAAATATCTGTTCTGTAGTGCTTCTTCCCTGTCTGAACCCTGCTTGCTCTTCGGCAATAATGTTCTCTGCTTGGGGTTTCAATCGGTCTATGATTAATCTAAGCATGACCTTGCTAGGGTGGCTAATGAGGCTTATTATTCTATAATTTTGGCACAGCTTTAGGTTTCCAGACTTATGTAACGGTATAACTATAGATTTCGTCCATAAGTCCGGCCAGTTTCCTGTCGCCCATATTTTGTTACAGATGAATATCCAGGCCTCATTTTTATAAGATTAGAGAGCTGAATATTCAGGCCTCATTTTTATAAGATTAGAGAGCTGAATATCCAGGCCTCATTTTTATAAGATTAGAGAGCTGAATATTCAGGCCTCATTTTTATAAGATTAGAGAGCTCAATATTCAGGCCTCATTTTTATAAGATTAGAGAGCTCAATATTCAGGCCTCATTTTTATAAGATTAGAGAGCTCAATATTCAGGCCTCATTTTTATAAGATTAGAGAGCTCAATATTCAGGCCTCATTTTTATAAGATTAGAGAGCTCAATATTCAGGCCTCATTTTTATAAGATTAGAGAGCTCAATATTCAAGCCTCATTTTTATAAGATTAGAGAGCTCAATATTCAAGCCTCATTTTTATAAGATTAGAGAGCTCAATATTCAGGCCTCATTTTTATAAGATTAGAGAGCTCAATATTCAGGCCTCATTTTTATAAGATTAGAGAGCTCAATATTCAAGCCTCATTTTTCAAACATAAGAAAGGTGGCTTTCACGTGGAAATGTTCTGAATCAAGTGTAGTCTCTCAGAACGGAACTAAAAATCTTTCTGTTGGCTCAAGAACATGTCCTAGCAAATTAGTTCAAAACTTCAGCTTGGCATGCACATCTCGCATATTTAGCTAAAATTTTTGGGACGGGAATTCACTGAACAAAAAATTGCAAGGGAAAAACATAAATGTCATTTTAGAAAGAGAAAATATTTCATCATTCTGTACTAGAAACAGAAAATGGAACAAAACAGAATATTCGAGTCTCTGCAAATGTGTGAAGGCTCTGTGACATCGAGGAGTCAGTCACTTACAAGGCATCTGACCAAACTCAAGAACTGGTTCTTTGATTATTTTCATAGCTTGATTCCGATACTGTCAGCTTGGCTGTAAATCCATTCAACAGTTTATAAACGCGTGGGCTCGAATACCCTGACGGATTGGCAGAGGAACTTCATTCCAACAGTGAAGAACATGGAGTTTCAGAACATGGAGTTTCAGAACATGGAGTTTCAGAACATCCTGAACAGTTTCCTTTTATCTTTTTGAAACTGCGAAGACTTTTTTTTTTTCATCCGACTTCAGCATGCATTTTTATGTAAGGGTCTTCTTCCTCCTGCATTTTCTAAGGGTTTGCTTCCCCGGGGTAACGCCGGTGCTGTGAGGGGATAGAACCCAGCACCTTCTGGTTGTGAGCCGTGTCACTTAACCACTAGGCCACGCCGTCCCCTGCGAAGACTTTTAAAATTGCACACTTGGAAGCGACATAAAATGCCACTTCTTTTGCATCAACTATTGCAACATTACATACATAGGAGAGACTGGCCTTGAACTACGTGCCTGCATCAACTGACACGGCAATGAAATTTCCATAACTAGTAACCGGTTCTTCTGTTGCCAGCGATTTCAATAGTTCTGGACACTCGTGAAAAGTTGATATCTTCTTCTTTGGCGCTATTCCTGAGAAGGACGTTGTGTTATAGCTTAAATCGAGTCTGCGATATCTGCAAAAAAACAGGCAACCTGAAGCTGTACACGAACTACCGAGCTATCGCGCTGATCAGCCACGCTAGCAAGATACTCTTGCGAATCTTATTAAGAAGGATAGAGAGGTTTGAATCTGAAACCCACGTAGTCCAGGCAGGTTTTAGGAAAGACAGAGGGACCAGGTATCACATATTCCATTTAAGGAATATCTCTGAAAAATGTTGAGAGTTTAATGTAGACCTGTACACATGTTTCATTGATTACACCAAGGCCTTCAATACGGTAAAACATCAAAATCTGTGGAGAATCATGAAGGAAATGGGGTTTTCTTTGCATATTGTTCATCTCATTGAAACATTATACCAAGATCAACAAGCCGCTGTCCGAGTATCTGGGCCAACATCAGATTGGTTTGCAGTACAAAAAGGAGTACGACATGGATGTATCCTCTCACCTTATCTCTACAACATATTTGAGAAATTTTCGAGAAGACGAGAACATTGAAAGTTTCGACCCATTTACGATTGGGGGGTACGAGATTCCAGAGTTACGATACACAGATGACACAGTGTTACTATCAACAAGTGCAGAAGGGCTAGAGCAGCTAATTTCAGTGTAAAATGGACATAGTAAAGATCAAAACCTGTTTATAAACATGAATAAAACAAAGATAATGACCACCGACAAAACACAATGTCAACATAAATTTAAAGTGGGTGGTGAGGAAATAGATCAGGTCACACATTTTGAATATCTGGGCTCCAGAATTGACAAAAATGGCGACTGCTCGAAAGAAGTCAGAAGAAGACTAGCTATGGCAATGCAGAGACTGAACAGCCTGAAGAAATTATGGCAGAGCACCAACAAAATGATAAAAGTAAAAGTCTTGATAACCTGTGATTTTCCCATGGCAGCTTATGGCTACGAATCATGGACGATTACCAAAACTTCCAGACAAAGAATCGAATCCTTCGAGTCACAGGATGACCGATGCTTTTTTCGAAAAAATAAAGGTTGATGTCTGACTGCGTACGATGAAAAAGAAGAAGAAGAATCCTTCGAGTCAAAATGTTACAGAAAGATCCTCAAAATACACTCGACAGAGAAACAATAAATGTAGACATTCGGCAAAAGTTGAGCATAGAGGAGAACTGGTTTATCAATTCCATTATGACCAGAAAATGCAAATACTTTGGTCACATCAAGAAACACAACGGTCTTGAAAGAACGGTGATGGAAGGTATGGTGCCAGGCAAAAGAGGAAGGGGTAGACCAAGAAGACGATGGTACGAAGATATCCAAGAATGCCTGAGTATGCCTGTGGCAGAGGCTGGAGTTTTGACAAGGGAACGAGTTTCTTTGAGACAGACTGTGATGGGAGCGACGTTCTACAAAGGACATGCTACATGATGATATCTGCACCTTTTGGCCAGACACATCCGATTTCAGCGACATTTTGTTAGATACCGAGTTTCCCTATTCTCTTAGCCAGACTACACAAATGCAGCCAGTTTCCATGGCCGCCGCTTGGAGGTGGAATAATGGTCCTGGTCAGCTTCCGGTCGCTGATCTTGATGCAAGCAGTCAGATATGACTCGCTGGCTGCTATCAGCGCATTCACTGGTGTGCGTCTATGGCCACGCAAGATTGACACCATTGTCCCTGGTATCGGTTCCTGTTGTTCCAATGATCAACACTGTTTAGGACTTGTAACGCATTTATTTTTTTTTATGTGATGCTTCAAACGCCATCATTCGAATACTGTGCAATCCATACGTTTTTGGATGTTTCAATTCTCATTCCGCTATTCTGTTATATTTTCCTTTCCATTTCTTTCTTAATATATATTTATTATTGTTAATCATCCATTTTCGTCCTATATTCTGTCTGGCGTCGTTATGCACTTATAGGCTGTTTCTCTCTCTCTTTCTGTCTTTTTTTTTCTCTCTCTCTCCACTCCCCCAAAAGATCCCACCCTAACCCCACCCCCTATGATTTGTTCATGTGTTCGTCTGCTTTTGTTCAGGAGTAATCATTTTGACCGATTCTTATCTAGTCCACTAAATTTCATAACAAGCTTCCATGTCTGACACGCCCCTGACCACTTTCAGTTATGTGTGCTTATGTGACAGTTCCAGTGGTTTAGGACAAGGTGGATTGGGCTGGCGACTGTGTTCGCTAAGAATCAAAAGTTGCCTGAATAGTAGCTAATGGGGCGCAGGTCAAACCGAGCGTACAGAAGCGTGAGGTGAGAATGTAATGCCACTGGAAAACTTTGCTGGTTTAGTGAAGGGTATCAGTTTGACCTATCCTAGCACCTAAGTGGCCTAAGAGGCAGGGATTTAGATTGACGATAAGGACGCACGCAGCAGTCTATCATGTTTAAAGTGACGATGACCTATAAATAGTGTAACCAATGGGATTCTACAGTGGGTGAGACAAAATTAGAGTCATGGCTAACCAGCCAACTGGGGAGGATCACTAATCAGTCGTGTGGGTTTCTAGAGCTAAGTAAATAAGAAAAATAAGACAATGTACACATACATTCTAGACAATTCGGAGAGAGCGTTAAAGTGGTGGTTATTCCATTATACACTTAGAGCCTTGCACTTATTCTCAATGGTGCGACTGTAAACAAAATAAGATATAAATCTGATCCCTTCGAGTGAGAAGATTCGTCTCAGTACGAATTGATCTAGAAGGCAGTCCGACTCTTCTCCAAGGACCATTGCATTTGGTGTCTGTTGGAAGAATCGTGGCTCTTCCACGATCAAAGTGGCACGATTAAGGATTCCACGAATCCTACGGACTGCGATGCCAAAGTACGTGAGTTCAGTTCGATTAAGGATTCAGCGAATCCTAGATACTACGTTCCCAGTGGTACTATTAGAATTCAGCAAATCCTAAGGACTGCGTTCCAATTGGTTTAATTAAGGATTCAGCTAATCCTAAGGACTATGTTCCCAGTTGTACGATTAAGCATTCAGCGAATCCTAGGGACTGCGATCCAAAAGGTACGTGAGTTCGGCTCGATTAAGGATTCATCGAATCCTAGAGACTACGTTCCCAGTGGCACGATTAAGGGTTCCGTGAATCCCAGGGACTGCTATCCCAAAGGTGCGTGAGCTGGGAAAGAGGTACATAACATGAGCCATCAGAGAATGAAAATGTTCGCTACAGGTGTAACACGGGCACCAAAGGGGCATACCTCAAACACTTGAGAACTGCTAATAGTTGTAAGTGAAACGTAGCTCATTTGCTAAACCATGTTTATTCCCTTGACAGCCTAAAACAGCAACCCCTGGCAGGAGCGGTAGATCATCATCATAGTAGTCCATCCGGAGGACGACATGAGACGACTTAGATATAGCACTGATTGAGGTTCACGATCAACTGATGTTTGGTTCTAGTCCGGTGAGGTTCACGATCAGCTGATGCTATGCTTCTAGTCCGGTGAGGTTCACGATCAACTGATGTTATGCTTCTAGTTCGGTGAGCTTCACGATCAGCTGATGCTATGCTTCTAGTCCGGTGAGGTTCACGATCAACTGATGTTATGCTTCTAGTACGGTGAGGTTCACGATCAACTGATGCTATGGTTCTAGTCTGGTAAGGTTCACGATCAACTGATGCTATGCTTCTAGTCCGGTGAGGTTCACGATGGAGACTGTGCGTTTCAGGTCTTCGCCAGCCCCCAACAGCTTTTAGAGCATGGTTGCTCCCCCAGGCTAGACTGCTTCTCTTTGGTCTGATTAGGTAGTACATTCTTGCAGAATGGTGTTTGCTTGGGTACTCCCCAATTGCACGTGACATTGTCTCCGAGACCCATTCTGTGGAACTGGGCCTTATAGTCTACAATGTCCCGTTCTCAGTCTGAAGATTTTTGTCTGTCCTTCTTCTTCTTCTGCGTACACAGTCAGACAGTAACCATTATTTTTTCGAAAAAAGCGGCGGTCATCCTGAGACTCTCGCCACTACCATAGAGCTTGTCTTGCAGTTCCACTGGCAATGGCCACATCTGCTCTCTCTGATCCTCGTATGTTGGGCAGTTCTGCAGCAGATGTTCAGTGGTCATTTTACCAGTACCGCACGGGCATTCGTCGGTACACCCTATCTTCAATTTGTTGAATAGGTGGTACCTCAGTCTGTTGTGGCCAGTGCGGAGTCTGAAGACAACGACCTGCTCTCTTCGGTTCAACTGGTAATAGGCATCGTTTTTGGTGTAACCAGTATGTTCGGTTTCCCATTTGGTCATGTATCTGGCTTTGATAAGCCGTTTTGACTCTTCGTACGTCATACTGGTATCTGTTTGTGGTAGCCTTGCACCTTCTTTTGCCAGTCTGTCTGCCTCCTCGTTGCCTTGGATGTTGCAGTGTGACGGAACCCACTGTACCACTACCCTTTTTGGTGCGGAGTGTTGGCACAGTTTGCAGAGTGCTGCTCTTAGGTCATTAAGCTCAGTGTTTTTCTGGCTTTTTAGCGCTGTGACTACTTCGAGAGCATCTGTCAGCAGAACTATATGGCTCTCATTTTCACTATGTGTCACCATTTCTTCCACTGCCGCCCTCAGTGCCTCTGCCTCCGCTCTGAAATTGCTTGTGTGCTTACCAGTAGCGAATGACAGTGTTATTTGTCTGCCATTTGGTAGGTTCAGGAATGCTCCTGCCCCTCCGTTCTGTGTAGTGTTTGTTACAGAACCGTCGGTGTATGCATGGGTCCAGTCCATGCTTGGGTAGCTTTTCGTTATGAAGCTTAGGGTAGTGTCTCTCCTTTCTTTTTCAGTCTGGCAGTTTTTGTTTGCAATACCTGGTATATTTTCTACCACCTCTGGAAATATATCCTGCCTCCAGGTAGGTTTTCGTACAGTAGGGATGGGTTTTGGTGTTGTTTGTGCGTTTGCGGGATCTTCGTGCATCTTTGCTTTGGCTATTTCTGCAAAGTTTCTCCGCTTTAGTTTCCCATTTCCCAAATTGTTTAGTCTCTGGTACATTGGATGGTCCGTCAGTCTTCGGAGTTTCTCTGACTGCAGCTGGGCTCTGCAGTCTCTTCTATCGGTCATGGATTGCAGTTTTGTAATCTTTTCAAGTTCTACAATTGGCGTTGACTTCATGCCACCTGTTATAATTCTCATGGCTTGGTTTTGAAGTTTGTTAACTTTATCGAAGTTCGCCTTCGCTGCTGTTGTCCATGCCGCAATGCCATACTCGAGAACTGGTCTCACTCTTCCAGTGTACAGTTTCTTTAGTATGCCTTCGTCTGCTCCCCAGCTTGTGCCAGCAAGTTTCCTCATGATCGCCATTCTTTCTCTGGCTTTCATTCGGTTTCTCTCAATCTGACTTTTCCATGTCATGCGCCGATCAAATGTGACTCCCAGATAGGTTGGGTTGTCGTTTGGCTGCAGGATTTTGCCATTTAGACTTAATTTGGTACTTTGGGGTTTTAATGAAAGCGAGAATATTGTGCACGTGGTTTTCTCTTCGTTTATTTTGACCAGCCATGAGTTCGCCCACTCTTCCAGCGATGTTAGGGCCGTCTGCATCCGATTTCTTGCTATGGTGAGATTCTTTTCAGAGGTCCACATAGCCAGATCGTCTGCAAACATTGAGCTATGGACTCTTCTTGGTATATTCTCTGTAATATCGTTTATATATACCAGGAAGAGTGTGGGTGACAATACTCCCCCTTGGGGTACTCCCTGCTCGAGTGTCACCTTTTTGCTCATCTGCCCTTGTACTTGGACTTTTTGTCTGTCCATCTCTGCCAAGTTTGTCTATGCTGTCATTTTCTGGCTTGTATTCTTTGTGCTGGTCCCTCCATTCTGTTCTCATAGATCAGGTTGATGAGTGTCTTTGTTTCTTTATAGATCTGTGGATAAAGAGTCCATGTGCCTCCACTTCGGGCTTTTGTGAGCTCATCTGCTTTCTTGTTTCCAGTGATCCCACAGTGGACCGGAATCCACGACAGGACTAAATCTATTTTTGAGACAGCAATCCTTTGTTGTATTTTAATTCATGTGAGAGTCTATCTTGTTTGTGGCTTGAGATGGCTTCGAGTGCACTCCTGGAGTCTATCTTGTTTGTGGCTTGAGATGGCTTGGAGTACACTCCTGTAGTCTATCTTGTTTGTGGCTTGAGATGGCTTGGAGTGCACTTCTGGAGTCTATCTTGTTTGTGGCTTGAGGTGGCTTGAAGTACACTCCTGGAGTCTATCTTGTTTGTGGCTTGAGATGGCTTGGAGTACACTCCTGGAGTCTATCTTGTTTGTGGCTTGAGATGGCTTGGAGTGCACTTCTGGAGTCTGTTAGACTGACCGTTTCCTGGTAGTTATGTTTTGGCTGATAAGAATCTGAGTTGCTGCATAAACATCAATAGTTAACGATAGTTTGATTGTATTCTGTGATTGAAGTGAAACGCCTTACTGTCTATGTTGTGAGGCAGTAAACTCTTAAGATAACTACCTAGTTTAAAGGCAACCCTGCTACATATAAATAACTGGTCCTCGCGACCAGAATATCAAAATAAGCATACCCTGCTACATTAACTTAATCCGCTCACTTTACTGAATGTCTTTTTTAAAGTCATCTGCTGCTTCTGTCCTATGAATTTTTGTTTTTGACGAAGTCCTTGTTATTCGTAATGTAGGTGTTATTTTGTTTTTTCACTTGTGCTGCCACTTAGCCCTTACCTATATATGTTTCATCCTACTTCTGACCTTCAATAACAATGCAGCTTCGATGTATTGACTGATTGATTTATATCTACTTGACCCGGAATATAATATCCAAGTTCCTCTGACAACAAAACGTCTTGATATAGATTGATTGACCAGAAAGCAAACAGCACCGATTTACATAGATCTGAAGTGCAGAAGTTTGGAATGAAATGCTTCCGTTTTTCAAACCTTTTAACTAATTTGGCATGTTTGATGTCATTATTACATCATGTATGGCTAATTATTAATTCTTGATTTTGAGAGCAGTTTATTCTTAACTTTTAGAACAATTAGCTTGTTTTTGTTTACATTTAAGTCAAACATGGGGATGGGGATGGCGTAATATCATTTGGCTAAAATATATTTGGAGTTGTTGTTGTTGTTGTTTACGAATGCCCACAATGAGTAGGTTACTCTTTTATGCGCCGTGAAGAGAACGTTAAGTGGAGGGTTGCAGTGGTATTCATCACATTCCGAGCGTACTGATGAAGGTGAACCGGGGTCCTCCAGAACGTTGTGCTATGCGTGGCTTCATCTACGTGTTACTACTACGAGGATCATTTCGATCCATGACTTTGTTAGCCAGGCTGCCATGAAAACAACCCGTTTCCAGGGAGGGCTACTAGGAAGCCGAGATGAGGGTCTTGGCCAGTATATTTTGCCTGACTGACTAACATGCCTGATCAGTATATTTTGCCTGACTGACTAACATGCCTGATCAGTATATTTTGCCTGACCCTGACTAACATGCCTGATCAGTATATTTTGCCTGACCCTGACTAACATGCCTGACTGACTAACATGCCTGATCAGTATATTTTGCCTGACTGACTAACATGCCTGATCAATATATTTTGCCTGACTGACTAACATGCCTGATCAGTTTGTTTTGCCTGACTGACTAACATGCCTGATCAGTATATTTTGCCTGACTGACTAATATGTCTGATCAGTATATTTTGCCTGACTGACTAACATGCCTGATCAGTATATTTTGCCTGACCCTGACTAACATGCCTGATCAGTATATTTTGCCTGACTGACTAACATGCCTGATCAGTATGTTTTGCCTGACTGACTAGCATGCCTGATCAGTATATTTTGCCTGACTGACTAACATCCCTGATCAGTATATTTTGCCCGACTGACTAATATGTCTGATCAGTATATTTTGCCTGACTGACTAGTATATTTTGCCTGACCATACGTTAGTCTTCCACCCCAATATTTGGGGTAAAATCCAATAATGGTTCCACGACCACTAGTTTGTGGCATTGTTTTCTTAGCGTGTTTTCCATTAGTTATCGCATTGTTTTCTTAGCGTGTTTTCCATTAGTTATCGCATTGTTTTCTTAGCGTGTTTTCCATTAGTTATCGCATTGTTTTCTTATCGTGTTTTCCATTAGTTATCGCATTGTTTTCTTATCGTGTTTTCCATTAGTTATCGCATTGTTTTCTTAGCGTGTTTTCCATTAGTTATCGCATTGTTTTCTTATCGTGTTTTCCATTAGTTATCGCATTGTTTTCTTAGCGTGTTTTCCATTAGTTATCGCATTGTTTTCTTAGCGTGTTTTCCATTAGTTATCGCATTGTTTTCTTACCGTGTTTTCCCTTAGTTATCGCATTGTTTTCTTATCGTGTTTTCCATTAGTTATCGCATTGTTTTCTTAGCGTATTTTCCATTAGTTATCGCATTGTTTTCTTAGCGTGTTTTCCATTAGTTATCGCATTGTTTTCTTAGCGTGTTTTCCATTAGTTATTGCATTGTTTTCTTAGCGTGTTTTCCATTAGTTGTCGCATTGTTTACTGATTTCGACGTCTAGTGCGCTTCCGCACGTATTATTTCTGACATAGACCGTGACTGACAGAAACAACAGAGAAAGTCAAGAAATATGATTTTTTTCAGCATATCTCAACAACAATTCCACTGTACTTCCCTCGATATGCTATCGTGCTGAGACGTGGACACTAACAAAATCACTAGAGAACAAATTTAAAGTGACCCAAGTCTACACTGAGAGACGCTTGGTCGGAATCACTCTCCGGAACTAACGAATACACGGTCCTCATAATTCTGACATAAGACGATTGTCCCTGGTGAACGATGCGGTAATTCATGCAGACAAGGCAAAACATGCATGCGCAGGTCATATGTTAAGACGAAATGATGGTCGATGGCAGTCTGGTACCTCCGAGGTAAGAAGAGACAGCGGTGAAGACCTCCGATGCGTTGGTCAGACTCCCTTGCTGTACGCTGCAAGATCCAAGATGCCTCTAGAGAAGCACTTACCACGCACTGGACTTCCGTGGGCCAAGACAGGGTCCGCTAGAGACGACGTTGAGACCCGCAGCTTCGCTGAGGAACAGGTCATCAAGATCAAGATCAGAATCAAGATGTCAACAACATAATGAATTGTTGTAACTAATAGAAAACATTCACTACTGTCTTTCACCCTATTACTGGGATCCGTGCGTAGAGTGTATATGCTTGGAGAATAAAGGTCGCTTGCTCCTGCAGTTGGCACATAAAATAAAAGTTATGTTTTTATTATGCCTTAATGGAAAAAGAACTTAGGTCTCATCGCGGTTTTAAACGCGCCCCCACTTGGTTAAGGTATCGTCTTCCAAACCGTTAATCCATCCGCTTTTCACTAAGAAAAAGACGTCGAATAGAAGTACGATAGATTAGTAAAAAAAACAATTCAAACAAACAACTAACTTCAACCATCTACGAATCATCACAGCAGACAGAAAGCCAAAAGATGTATCCGAGAAGATCAGATTAAACCGGGTTGTTATTTGGTACAAATATGTCTGCCTGTCTCAAGACCAGGGTTTCGTGTTTTAAAAAAAAATACTTTCTCGTTCGTCTTGATTAATAGAGCACAGTATACTCGTATTTTAATGTGTAATGCGTCCTAACGACTCCGTACATCCGAATATAGCACAAATTGTTGTAACGGATGTTCTGTCAATAGCTGCACAAACGGAGTATTTCATGCACTGACCACAAGTACAGTTGTGCTGGGAGCCATGTCATGAACTGTTTCGTACACGCTCACACCCCCCCCCCCCCCACATACACACACATTCTATACCTACCACACACCGCAGCTGGGAATTACAAATTATTAGGATGCACACCACGCGCCTACTACCATGGCGAGGCACTTTTATTTATTTGCTCAACAAATACACATAGGGGTCCTTTTGTATGGTTGTGCAAGGGGACATAACGGTGGTTCTAACCATACTGCCTGGCAGACTACAACAACAACCAACCACTGGCATCCTCATCATCTAAACCAGACTACAACAACAACCAACCACTGGCATCCTCATCATCTAAACCAGACTACAACAACCAATCACTGGCATCCTCATCAACTAAACCAGACTACTACAACAACCTACCACTGGCATCCTCATCATCTAAACCAGACTACTACAACAACCAACCACTGGCATCCTCATCATCTAAACCAGACTACTACAACAACCTACCACTGGCATCCTCATCATCTAAACCAGACTACTACAACAACCTACCACTGGCATCCTCATCATCTAAACCAGACTACTACAACAACCAACCACTGGCATCCTCATCAACTAAACTAGACTACAACAACCAACCACTGGCATCCTCATCAACTAAACCAGACTACAACAACCTACCACTGGCATCCTCATCATCTAAACCAGACTACTACAACAACCAACAACTAGCAACCTAAAAAGCACCATGAAAGAAACACCTTACCCCATCTCATAAAAATGGAAACTTAGAAAAAGGCTATCCTGAGCACTTCCTCTCCGACCACATTGTATGTATAAGTTATTCAGCTTTCTTTATATACGACAGAAAGAGTGAAGTAGTTGACATATCATTCTTGGTGGCGTCTGATAATTATTCGTATCTAAATGACCTGTCAGGCTCTCTTCTCTTATCTTTTGTTTTTTGGGACTACAGGAACCAACAAAGAGTTATCTATTGTTCAGTTCTTTATCTCACGTGGAGTATTGTTTGTTAGAACCTTCTTTCAAACCTCGAAGTCTACTCCACACTCAGCAAGTTTCAGGCTGGAGGGAATGTCGAGGTGTGATCTCATGGGTTGAAGAGCGTTCTACCCTTGATGGGGTTTTAGCTGTCAGTTCCTACCAGTTTCTAGATTAAGGTTAATTGTCAGAATTAGGAGGGGCTGAGGGCTACAGCCAGTTAGGAGGAGCTGTGGGCTATAGCCAGTTAGGAGGAGCTGTGGGCTACAGTCAGTTAGGAGGAGCTGTGGGCTACAGCCAGTTAGGAGGGGCTGAGGGCTACAGCCGGAGTTAGGAGGAGCTGAGGGCTACAGCCAGAGTTAGGAGGGCCTGAGGGCTACAGCCAGAGTTAGGAGGAGCTGAGGGCTACAGCCAAAGTTAGGAGGGGCTGAGGGCTAATGGCCAGAGTTAGGAGGAGTTGAGGGCTACAGCCAGAGTTAGGAGGAGCTGAGGGCTACAGCCAGAGTTAGGAGGGGCTGAGGACTAATGGCCAGAGTTAGGAGGAGCTGAGAGCTACAGCCAGAGTTAGGAGGAGCTGAGGGCTACAGCCAGAGTTAGGAGGGGCTGAGGGCTAATGGCCAGAGTTAGGAGGAGCTGAGAGCTACAGCCAGAGTTAGGAGGAGCTGAGGGCTACAGCCAGTTAGGAGGAGCTGAGGGCTATAGCCAGTTAGGAGGAGCTGAAAGCTAATGGCCTGAGTTAGGAGGGGCTGAGGGCTACAGCCAGAGTTAGGAGGAGCTGAGGGCTACAGCCAAAGTTAGGAGGGGCTGAGGGCTACAGCCAGTTAGGAGAAGCTGAGGGCTACATCCAGAATTAGGAGGAGCTGAGGGCTACAGCCAGTTAGGAGGAGCTGAGGGCTTATGCCCAGAGTTAGGAGGGGCTGAGGGCTACAGCCAGAGTTAGGAGGAGCTGAGGACTACAGTCAGTTAGGAGGGGCTAAGGGCTACAGACAGAGTTAGGAGGGGCTGAGGGCTACAGCCAGAGTTAGGAGGAGCTGAGGGCTAACGGCCAGTTAGGAGGAGATGAGGGCTACAGCGGCTAGCTTTCTGTTCTCATCTCCAATAAAATACCTGTCCCAAAACCTCGCTTTGCACATTTTTATTTGGGATGTAAAATAATATCCTAGCCTGCACACTGCATGGTGACAGAAGAGACAGGCGGCCGTCGAACGTCAGTCTTATAAACTCTCCCGGTGGATGTGGGAATATTGATTTAGTGCACTGGTGCTTAAATTGTCTGTTTGCGTTAAGTGTTGCAGACCGTCAGATTTTTGTGTTGTCGTCTAGCCATATCAGAAATAGAAAAAGAGAAACAGATAAACAACCCAATGACCCATATGATTGTAACCACATGAAGTGGCACAAGACTGAAATCTGGAAGAAGTTTATTACAGTCAACGGAGCACACCGTTTCGAAAAATGTAATGTAATGACACAGGTCTCCTTGATCAAGCTGCGAACGTGCACACTATATGCCTTGGACAACAAGGAAGTCACTACATAGACTCTGAACTAATGAATCACGATGTAGGAAGATCTTAGAGAGACGAGGATGCAGGGACGAGACATGTGACTAGGAAGATCTTAGAGAGATGGGGATACAGGGACGAAGACATGTGACTGGGAAGGTCTTAGAGAGATGGGGATACAGGGACGAGACATGTGGCTGGGAAGATCTTAGAGAGATGGGGATACAGGGACGAGACATGTGGCTGGGAAGATCTTAGAGAGACGTGGATACAGGGGCACGGCACGACACGACATCCATGTTTCCAAACAGTTGACATATTGGAAGTTGGCCAAGTATCGTGTGTACCATACGTGCAGTGCTATTAAAACGAGGTTCATGATAATTTCTCTAGAACACTTCACGCTGTTTTATAATATGTCTTTTAATCCACAAACAAGGACCGAAGCAATGTTCTACTAAATTGTATGTCAGATCCAAATGATTTTTCGCACGCATCCTTAAAATTTCTATGACGTTAAGTAATTTTTTTTTCTCTAAGAAACTTGTGTTTTGAAAAATGTATGCAGTAGGCTATAGTAAAAACAACTTCACTGAATTGGACATAATTTTAACATATTGATGGTACTCAGTCGTGCTGTTTTAAAAATAGATGTTTTGACATACAAATACAATGAGTTAAATCAAATTCATGATTATCCCGTGCCGCAATTAGATATTTTGTCGAGTGCGATAAACAACCAAGATCATTCGTGCGAAACTGTTGTTTAGTTATAGGTGTATCCAGAAAGCATACTTTGTGGGGTCGTTATTGTGACATAGAGTTGCCTTTTCAAAAGTTACATTGATATTAATTTTAAAATGAGTTTAAAGTGTACATTTATAACAATGTAGAAGGTTGTCGTTTTACTATACACGTTTTCTGCAGGGAATCTAAGATCGGTCATTTATATTGCGATATTCATGACCCAGAGAAACGAACGCAATTGGCGCTCGGTCTGGATAGATCACCCTTTAACCGTTGGATTGGACAGGACTCAGAGTGCGTTCATATCAAGCAAGGTAGGAAAGGAACATTTGACGATTTCGACAGAGATGTCATAAAACGGGAGATTTTGAAACTGTTGACGAAAAATGAACTTGTTACTCTCCGGAAACTAAAAATAACATTGTAATCTGACTACAGTTTTGAAGTTTCCAAAAGTACTCTGAGGAATATTGTAAGAGCCGCCGGCTTTACATTCAGGAAAACTTCAGGCGGCAGTAATATTATACATGAAAAGTCACATTTGATTGCTGCCCGAAGCAAATACCCGAGACATACGTTAACGGCGTAGGCAAGGCAATGATATTGTATACTTGGATGAGTCTTTGGTCAATGCTCACCATACCTATGGTAAAGAATGGCAATCAGTTGACGGTGAACAGAAAAGACAAATTGCAAACAGCAAAGAGCAGCACATTATGCTAACGTCTGCCAGATGCAGTGAGAACGGACTTGTCCATGACGCTGAACTTATTTTCCAAACAGAAAGTAATGACGGTAGAGACTGCCACACTGAAATTAATGGACACATTGTCAGGCACTGGGTCATGAATGAAATGCTTTCAATTCTAGATAGACCGTCATCCTAGTAATGGATAATGCATCCTACCACAATGCATTATCAGAGAGAAACAAAGTACCAACTACATCAAATATAAAAGCTCAAATTAAGACATTGACTTGTGATGAAGACAAATAAGACAGAGGTGTATCATTTTGACAAAATGATTGACGAGTACGATCACACTTCTCTGCGACTCTGCATATCAGGCACATCCAAACCCTACAGAGCTTGTGCGAGCTAGTCAGAGGACAAGTTGCCGAACAGAACAGAACATTAAAAATGTGTGGTGTTGAAGTGCTGACACGCGAGTACCTTCCAACAATAGACATTCAGTTCTAGAAGAAGTGTGTTGAACATGTGCTCGGGGATGGTGTGTGTTGAACATGTGCTCCGGGAAGAGGTACAGTAATGGCAACGAGATAGATTTCAAATTGTCCAGCCACAAACAATTATCACTCTCTTTGAATCGACAGATTCGGATGATTAAAACCATCTTTTGTAGACATACTGATTAGCAGATTTGGATGAATTAGCGTGTGTATATCAAAACAATTAGGTGTACATACAATGGCAACAACTATATTTCAATATTGACATGCGTTACACAACATAAAATTAACTGTGCAGTTAATACAACCTTGGGGGTCTACAGGTGACCGAAGGGATGTACTGCTACATATTTGTGCCATCTTTACGATTGTACATAAAGGGCAACACAGACAACCAATTGATTTATCAAGACCTACGAACAAAATGCGACGAGAAATTCCACTGCGTACTGTACATTCTTAAATTGAATCTAATTTCTTTGCAACATTTGTACATCGGCGAATTCTTTTGATCTATTAAGTATTAGGACTAATAGATCAAAAGAATTCGCCGATGTACAAATGTCTTAACATCTATGGACTAAATAATATCAATGTTTTAGTGTCATGGATATTCTAAGGCTGCATGCGAAAAACCATTTGCATGTGAACATATTTTATATCGAAAATTGCTTCGGACCTTGTCCATGAATTAAAAGACGGCCTATAGAACTTGTTTTCAATTGCTGGGGTAGTCGAGGGGTTTTCAGGCCTAGGACCACTGCTGTCGTGACGTCGTGTGCTACCTATGTTTGTTTATTTTACCCCCAACAGAAATACAACGTATGCCTTACCGGGGACTCAATCCTATGCCCTCTTTGTCAGCAGGCTGGCATTTAAACCATTCGACCACGAGCTCCTCACACTAATAAATACTTATCCACAATATAAACTTGGTTATGATATCCACGTAAGAATAATCCACGAATCAAAATGGAGCAACAATAAACATAAATAGTGCAGAACATGGATTTGACGAAATACAACGGACTTTCTGCCACAACGAAATAATGGGAAGAAAGGTAAGGTTAGACAATTCAGCGAGGCGTATGTCGGGGGTTAGAAGTGGCCGACAAGCTGGGTTTTTCTATGCCGAAAGTAGGGTTCAATATGGCGTTCATGTGTAGGGGTGTGAGGCTTTCATGTGTTCCTCGGTCTCGTGCGTTTCGTGGATTCGGAACAACGGTTTGGCGTGAGATGGTGTCTGTATGTGGGTAGGTGTAAGAGTACATATGGCAGAGTGAGCACAGGTAGAGGAGAGAGAGAGATGAGGTAGAGTGGTGAGGAATAGATTGAGATTGCACAGGAAGAGAGGGATACAGAAGAAAAAGAGGGAGAAAGCAACGAGAAAACATAAAAGGATGAGTTAAGAGAGTTAGCCGAGTCACGGAGATATATAATTATGAAAGAGAGAGAAAGAAGAAGAGAGAGGCAGACAGATGGGAGAGAGCGGTGAGAGATAGAGGAAGAGAGAGGTAGACAGATTGGAGAGAGCGGTGAGAGAAAGAGGAAGAGAGTGGTAGACAGATGGGAAAGAGCGGTGAGAGAAAGAGGAAGAGAGTGGTAGACAGATGGGAGAGAGCGGTGAGAGAAAGAGGAAGAGAGTGGTAGACAGATTGGAGAGAACGGTGAGAGAAAGAGGAAGAGAGAGGTAGACAGATGGGAGAGTGTGGTGAGAGAAATAGAAGGGGAGATTGGTAGAAGGAGTGAGCGTGAAAAAGATGTGGAAGAGAAAAAGCGAAGCGTGATAGAGATGTGGGATAGAGTTGTAGAATATAGAGACAAAAATAGATATAAAAGAAACAGAGAGAGAAAATATTGTGCATGTTGACGTAGCTTGGATAAATAAAGATGGGTTGAAATAGGGAGACAGGAGGTGGAGAAGGGATTGAGAGAAAAATATGGAAAGATATAAAAAGAAATACAAAAAGAGACGATGCTAAACAAGGACAGGAGAACATAGGAAAGAGATGAATACATAGTTATACAGATATTCAGATAGACAGGCATGCAGAGTGACAGACTTGCAGACAGACAGGCAGACAGACAGATTGAAAGACAGATAGATGTGAAAGAGAAAAACGACAGGGGGCGAGCAATGTATAGAGAAATCAATGGAAGGGAAGATAGTGAAAGAAATGGATGGGAAGCAGAGAGAAATATTGAAGAGGGGAATGTGTATGTGTAAAAGAAAGAGAGAGAGAGACAGAGAGGGAGTGAGAGAGAGAGAGTAGGGAGAGAGAGAGATATGGAGAGAGAAAGAAAGAGTTTGCAGGTAAGGCTGTACACGATGAAGACAACCTCCTGTTACCTGTGTGTCAGACATGGCCAGCTCAAGCGAATAACATTATTTTGTGAGCGAGGCAAAATGTGAAGGTAGTTCCATAGATAACTGCTGTTGGGGGAGAAGTGTTAGACCAGGATTCTTTGGTGGCAGGTGTCAGTTGTTTTGAAACAACGTTTAGATGAGTTTGGGGAGGAAAAGGGGGGGGGGGGGCAGACGTGTGACCAGTTGTCGATTTTGCTTAACAAAATGTAGTAGGATTCACACCCAGCTCATGGGACGACACTAAACCATTTGTCCGTGTATGCCCTACGACTACCTTTATGTAATTGTATAAAACCTTAGCTTTTTGCTTGTTTCATTCCTAGATACAATAATAGGGCACCCATATGCATGTGGGTATATTGGGCAATGATGCAACTACTGGACGGCGTATATGATGAAGTTTACCTGGCTGTAATCTGTTAGCTGCTCGGCCGATGGTGAACGCGCAGAGAACGAATGGATAGCAACAAGGTCGGAGTTAAGATAATCTCTCTCTTTCTGTCTGTCGTTCATCTGGAAACAGGGTGCGAGGTAGGGTAATCTCTCTCTTTCTGTCTGTCGTTCATCTGGAAACAGGGTGCGAGGTAGGGTAATCTATCTCTTTCTGTCTGTCGTTCATCTGGAAACAGGGTGCGAGGTAGGGTAATATCTCTCTTTCTGTCTGTCGTTCATCTGGAAACAGGGTGCGAGGAAGGGTAATATCTCTCTTTCTGTCTGTCGTTCATCTGGAAACAGGGTGCGAGGTAGGGTAATCTCTCTCTTTCTGTCTGTCGTTCATCTGGAAACAGGGTGCGAGGTAGGGTAATCTCTCTCTTTCTGTCTGTCGTTCATCTGGAAACAGGGTGCGAGGAAGGGTAATCTCTCTCTTTCTGTCTGTCGTTCATCTGGAAACAGGGTGCGAGGAAGGGTAATATCTCTCTTTTTGTCTGTCGTTCATCTGGAAACAGGGTGCGAGGTAGGGTAATCTCTCTCTTTCTGTCTGTCGTTCATCTGGAAACAGGGTACGAGGTAGGGTAATCTCTCTCTTTATGTCTGTCGTTCATCTGGAAACAGGGTGCGAGGTAGGGTAATCTCTATCTTTCTGTCTGTCGTTCATCTGGAAACAGGGTGCGAGGTAGGGTAATCTCTCTCTTTATGTCTGTCGTTCATCTGGAAACAGGGTGCGAGGTAGGGTAATCTCTCTTTCTGTCTGTCGTTCATCTGGAAACAGGGTGCGAGGTAGGGTAATCTCTCTTTCTATCTGTCGGTTCATCTGGAAACAGGGTGCGAGGTAGGGTAATCTATATCCTTCTGTATGTCTTTCATACGGAAACAGGGTGCGAGGTAGGGTAATCTCTCTCTTTCTGTCTGTCGTTCATCCGGAAAAGGACATTGTAGCGTTGTCGTAGTTTACAGCGAGACCACAATATCTGTTCCTTTTGGTACAACACATCCGCTTTAAGCACTTAATTTGGGAACCGGGTTTACATTCCCTCTTCGTTCCCTATTGTCTTAGCCAGACTACATGAGCGCAGACTGTTTCCAGACTCGCAAATTAGGGGAGGCATGAGGTCGTGGTCAGCTATGGTTCGCTGATTCTTATGCAAGCAGCCAGCTATGAGTCGATGACTGATGCAAACAGCCAGCTTTGAGTCGATGACTGATGCAAACAGCCAGCTTTGAGTCGATGACTGATGCAAACAGCCAGCTATGGTTCGCTGATCCTTATGCAAACAGCCAGCTATGGTTCGCTGATCCTTATGCAAGCAGCCAGCTATGAGTCGATGACTGATGCAAGCAGCCAGCTAGGAGTCGATGACTGATGCAAGCAGCCAGCTATGAGTCGATGACTGATGCAAGCAGCCAGCTATGAGTCGATGACTGATGCAAGCAGCCAGCTATGAGTCGACGACTGATGCAAGCAGCCAGCTATGAGTCGATGACTGATGCAAGCAGCCAGCTATGACTCGATGACTGATGCAAGCAGCCAGCTATGAGTCGTTGACAGCTGTAAGTCCCACTGACGATATTACATTCAAATCAAAACAGAAATATGACATCATCTTTACATAAAACATGACATGACAATCAACAAACAGAACATCCTATCTATATATGACATGACAGGATAAATAACAAACAGAACATCATCTCTATTTAAGACGACAGGAATACCAACAAACACAGAATATCATCTCAATATAAGGCAAGACAGGATAAATAACAAACATAATATTATATTTACATAAACATGGCAGGAATACCAACAAATAAAACATGACAGGAATAGCAACATGTAAAACATGACAGGAATAACAACATATGAAACACAATATTTATATAAAACATGACAGGAATACTAAATGTTCTCCGTGTTGGTTCTTCTGTCCCGTCTGATATTAAGATTATGTTCTGTTTGTTTGTGCATCCGTCTTGATGTATGTAAGGATTTTGTTCTGTTTGTTTGCGCATCCGTCTTGATGTATGTAAGGATTATGTTCTGTTTTATTGTGCATCCGTCTTGATGTCTGTAAGGATTATGTTCTGTTTGCTCATCTGTCTTGATGTATGTAAGAATTATGTTCTATTTGTTCATCCGTCTTGATGTATGTAAGGATTATGTTCTGTTTGCTCATTTGTCTTGAGGTATGTAAGAATTATGTTCTATTTGTTCAACTGTCTTGATGTATGTAAGGATTATGTTCTGTTTGTTTGTGCTTCCGTCTTGATGTGTGTAAGGATTATGTTCTGTTTGTTCATCTATCTTGATATATGTAAGGATTATGTTCTGTTTGTTAGTGCACCCGTCTTGATGTATGTAAGATGTAAGGATTATGTTCTGTTTGTTCATCTGTCTTGATGTATGTAAGATGTAAGGATTATGTTCTGTTTGTTCATCTGTCTTGATGTATGTAATGATTATGTTCTGTTTGTTCGTTCATCGGTCTTGATGTATGTAAGGATTATGTTCTGTTTGTTTGTTCATATGTCTTGATTTTGTAAGGATTATGTTCTATTTCTTCGTATATGTTGATGTATATAAAGATGAAACTGTTTTTTAATGCGATGCTTCATTTAAAGATTTTGATCTATTTGTTGGTTTTTCTGCCATGTTTTATACAAAGATGATTGTCTTCTTAATTTTTTTTAATTTTGGATCTTCAGTCATGTTTTATATAAAGACGATTTTCTGATTGTTGGTTTTTCTGTCATGTTTTTATATCAAGATGTTTTTTATAAAGATGATTTTAATTTCTTTTGTGTTTTTGGTCATGCTTTTTATAAAGATGATATTCTGTTTGTTGGAATTTCTGTCATGATTTGTATAAAGATTATGTCTCAATAAAGGTTATGTTCCATACTTGTTTTCCCACCTCTGATTTACAAATAAAGATTGTTCTATATCTATTTTCTCACACACATTTTGCAGATAAAGCCAATGTTCCATGTTCACTTCACTACATGTATTTAACAACTAAAGATAATGTTCCATGTTCACTTCATCACATGTATTTGCCAGTGTTTATCGCTGCAAAGTAAACCTCATCAAGACTGAAGAACAGCTTTGAAGTACAACAAAAACCTTTCCACATGTCTGGAACTCATGAACATTATGTTCAATGTGTCTTGGCTTCTTGGCCATTTACACAGACAAAACGTTTGCCGGGCCTGGAGTAGCCATCTGGTAGGAACGCCAGCTCTAGAGACAATATTTTTAAAAATGGTGCATGAATGAAGACGTATATAAATACCTCGTTTTTCATGGGGTATGTTTAGGATGTTGAAGAAGAAGATGCTTGTAATGGAAGATTATGTTCCGTGTTTCTTGGGCGCATATTTTAGGAAAGATTCAACATTTAACGGATGATTGGACATTTCTATTTTAAACCGTAACTAGGAATGCAATGACGCATGTAGTCTGTTGATTTTTGTCTGCTCCAGACTGAGAGATTTGTAACACTGCAACAGGGTTGTGGTGCTTCCATTTAGGTGTCATCTAGGGAAGTGTGGGGGCCGTGTAGAGAGTGCAGATTGTTGTAGTGTCGGCTAGTTAAGGATGTTCGATCGTTGGTTGGTCTTGTCTCAGTGGTGTGCTGTAGATGTGGACTGGTTTCAAACACAAACAACGCTGAAGGATGTTTGCAGACAGGCTAGTGAGTTTAGTGCCGCACAAAACCACGTTTATGAGTTAAGCGCTAAATGAAACACAGTCAGTGGACAAAGGGCTACATTAAGCCGGCAACTGACCAGGGACTGTACCAGGTCAATGAACCAAAGGCCGCATAATGCAAAGTGAATGTACCAAGGGCAGTATAAAGTCAAGGCTGTGAATCAAAATCACCGTAGAGCTATTCAACGGACCAAAGGTCATATAATGATAACTCAATTGATCAGGGACCGCATGAAGCATAGTCAATTGACCATGCGCTGCAAGACGTCAAGTCAATAGACAAAGTCAATCATGAAGTGAAAATAGTGGACTATGGTTCGTGTGAATTGAAGCCAATAGGCTAAGAACATCGTGAAGTCAACGCATTTGACCAAATACACCAGGAAGTCCAGTCAGTCGACCAAGTGTAGCATGATGTCAAATCATTGAACCGATGATTTGTGAAGCCAAATCAATAGACCGTGGTCAGCAAGAAATCAAGCCAATGGACCAATGGCAATTAGAAATGAACTCATTAGACCAATGACTGTGTTAAGTGAAGTCACTGAACCAGGGATTGTGTTAAGTGACGTCGGTAGACCAATGCTAGCATGACGTGAATATAATTGAACAAATACTTCATCAAGTCGTCAATGGCTTAAAAGGCCATATTTAAGGCCAGTCAATAGACCGAAGACCAAATGAAGCCATGTCAAAGAACTAGCAGCCACATAAACTCGCCAATTGCCAAAGGCCACATGAAAATTGAACACATGGCATATAAGATCATTTCAATTACTCAAAGAATGCACACAGCCAACAACTGACTAAGGACTGCACACAGCCAACAATTGACTAAGGACTGCACACAGCCAACAATTGACTAAGGACTGCACACAGCCAACAACTGACTAAGGACTGCACACAGCCAACAACTGACTAAGGACTGCACACAGCCAACAACTGACTAAGGACTGCACACAGCCAACTACTGACTAAGGACTGAACACATCCAACAACTGACTAAGGACTGCACACAGCTAACAACTGACTAAGGACTGCACACAGCCAACAACTGACTAAGGACTGCACACAGCCAACAACTGACTAAGGACTGCACACATCCAACAACTGATTAAGGACTGCACAAAACAAACAACTGACTAAGGACAGCACAAAACAAACAACTGACAAAGGACTGCACAAAACAAACAACTGATTAAGGACTGCACAAAACCAACAACTGACCGAGGACTGCACACAGCCAACAACTGACTAAAGACTGCACAAAATAAACAACTGACTAAGAACTGCACAAAACCAACAACTGACTAAGGCATGCAAGAAACCAACAACTGACCGAGGACTGCACACAGCCAACAACTGACTAAGGACTGCACAAAACAAACAAACTGACTAAGAACTGCACAAAACAAACAACTGACTAAGGACTGCACAAAACCAACAACTGACTATAGACTGCACGAAGTCAAACCAAAGAATTCCATAAAGCCAAAAACTAACCAATGACTAAATAAAGTCAACAACTAACCAATGACTACATAAAGCCCAAAACTAACCAATGACTACATAAATTCAACAATTAACCAATGACTATATAACGTCAACAACTAACCAATGACTACATAAAGCCCAAAACTAACCAATGACTATATAAAGTCAACAACTAACCAATGACTATATAAAGTCAACAACTAACCAATGACTATATAAAGCCAAAAACTAACCAATGACTACATAAAGTCAAAAACTAACCAATGACTACATAAAACCAAAAATTGACTAATGACCACCTTAAGTCAACAACTGACCAATAATTTCATAAAGGCAACAATTGACAAATAACTACATGAAGCCAACAACTGACTATTAAGCGCATAAAGCCAACAATTGACCAATAACTGCATACAAGATAACAACTAAACATTGACTGCATAAAGCCAACAATTGACCAATAACTGTATACAAGATAACAACTAAACATTGACTGCATGAAGTCAACAACTGGTCGAGGACTGCATGAATTCCCAAAGGACCAATGCTCGCCGACATCTCTGGCTAGTGGATCGAATGTCACAAATCTCGGTTAGATAGAAACTAGACTTTGCCATTACAATTAGGCTACTGGCATCAATCGAAATCGTTTCTGCACCCTGTGGAGCATAGGTCTTTACCACTTACGTGCCACGTCATCAAACGTTGGATTAACTATGTTTGAGATGTTTTTAGGATAAATGTTCCTACAAGATAGGCTAGCTAATACGATGCACAACCCTCCTCAGTCGCCTTTTTAAACATCTGTGAGAGGTTATAGTGTTACTATTCTTTGCCTCTCTGTATGGCACATCCAACACTCGTTTGAGAATTTGTTATTATGTGGACAAATGTTTATGTAATGCTGACTTTGTAATTATGTGGACAAATGTTTATGTAATGCTGACTTTGTAATTATGTGGACAAATGTGTATGTAATGCTGACTTTGTAATTATGTGGACATATGTTTATGTAATGCTGACTTTGTAATTATGTGGACAAATGTTTATGTAATGCTGACTTTGTAATTATGTGGACAAATGTTTATGTAATGCTGACTTTGTAATTGTGTGGACATATGTTTATGTAATGCTGACTTTGTAATTATTTGGACATATGTTTATGTAATGCTGACTTTGTAATTATGTGAACAAATGTTTATGTAATGCTGACTTTGTAATTATGTGGACAAATATTTATGTAATGCTGACTTTGTAATTATGTGGACAAATGTTTATGTAATGCTGACTTTGTAATTATGTGGACAAATGTTTATGTAATGCTGACCTTGTAATTATGTGGACAAATGTTTATGTAATGCTGACTTTGTAATTATGTGGACAAATGTTTATGTAATGCTGACTTTGTAATTATGTGGACAAATGTTTATGTAATGCTGACTTTGTAATTATGTGGACAAATATTTATGTAATGCTGACTTTGTAATTATGTGGACAAATGTTTATGTAATGCTGACTTTGTAATTATGTGGACAAATGTTTATGTAATGCTGACTTTGTAATTATGTGGACAAATATTTATGTAATGCTGACTTTGTAATTATGTGGACAAATGTTTATGTAATGCTGATTTTGTAATTATGTGGACATATATTTATGTAATGCTGACTTTGTAATTATGTGGACAAATGTTTATGTAATGCTGACTTTGTAATTATCTGGACAAATGTTTATGTAATGCTGACTTTGTTATTATGTGGACAAACGTTCTTGTAATGCTGACTTTGTTAAAATAGATAGTTAGTTGGTTTCTACTTGTGCCGTTGAGCTCCGTGGGGAGCTTAAGTCGTCGTTCCTGCGCCAAGTGTTTTTCCTCGGCCAAAGTGATGAAAAATCACTGTAATGTAATGTATGCACTTGTCTCGCAATCGTCCCCTTGCCCCGTAGCCAGATCTACCCGGGTTGTAAACTATCAGTGGAAGTTGATGATGGTGCGTTATCATGAGATGACCAAACCAACTTATTGTCTGCCTGGAAATGTATTCAGCACAAGACATAGTGTCGACCATACTTCGAATATCGTCGTTCGGCATTCTGTCTCTTCTGGTAACACCGATGACCTTCCTCAAACACTACATTTCACAAATCGAAATTCTGCTCTCATGTGCCTTGGCAGAGGCCATGTTTGGCACAGATAACACACAGTCGGCATAAATAAACTGTTTATCAACTGTTACTTTGTTACCAAACTATGCTCGGGTGTCTAAGCAGTGGGGGCAGCTGATAAGTCACAGCAGATGTTTCTAACACCTAGTCTCAATTACCCTGTCGATCCTACCATCTGCCGAAAAAAACAATGCCCAAACACTTGAACTCATGGACCTGTTGAAAAGCAATTTCATTGACACTTGTCTTGAGTGGCCCAGGTGTTCTATTGATCATCATAGCTTCTTTCTAGCTCTCGCAAATGTTCTTGTAGCACAGATTTTGTTTTTATGTGAACAAATGCTCTTGTAGTGCAAGCTATTGTGTGGCACAGAGGGAAGCAGAAAGTCCGTCTCACCTAAAAAAAGCAACAACCCATCAATAGAGACCGTAGTAATAGTACAACTCACTTTGCAACAAATAGCACTACGGACTCTGGAGTAGGCCAGTAGTTGACACGTGTCATCCATCGATTTTTGATTACGTTTACTTTCAGTTATATTTGACTCTGAAACCTCAGTACCTTCCAGGACGTGTCAATCGCTGGAGGTCTGTATCGGTTGAACGCCAGTTCTTATTGGAATGTCATACTGCTACGACATAATAGCGTGATGGTTGACAGCTGTTATCCCCATGCCTATTCGAGTAACTGTCTGAATTAGGCCTAGCAATAATAAAAAATAAAACAAGAATGACCGATTTTATCAAAACCGATTAATCGACCGACAGCAGATACCGAGTAAATAAGCACAATGGCCGAAATGAATGACACCCATTATCAGCCGATTAATCGGTGCAACCCTAGTGTTTATCCCACTCTATAAGAGTATGATCTGAAACATAGCACCATCTTCCGAACAATCCCTTTAATAAATCATCCTAGCAGAATTCTCCTACATATCATTATAAAAATAAACTAAACGAGGATATATAGGTAGCACATTCAGAATTAAGACCTACAAGGGCATGAAGGACCACATCCTTAACATGCTAAATATTATCAACAAGTTCAGAGAGTATAATTTCTATATACACCCGTGCGTCGTAAATTACACCAAAGTAATTAACTGTGAGCAACTCGAAATTATGTGGAAAAAAGAAAGACATGTGGTTGCCAACCCACCTGATTCAACTCATCGAAACAGTGTACAAAGGACAACAAGCAATGGTCAGAATAACTGGTATAAAATTGAGCTGCTTTGAGATGTAAACGAGTAAGACAATAATGTATACACTACTTGTATCAGTTCAATATGTCTGTGAAAAACACAATGGGAAACGTCAAAAATAGCCAAAAGTTGGCCTGTTCACAATCAGCGGGAATAACATTCAAGTACTAGGATATGCAAATGATGTGGTTGTCATCAATGACAACTGTGGGACTGGGAAATACGATCCTGACAGTCAACGACAAAGTAGGAGCAAAATCTATTCATAAACACCGGAAAGACTAAGGCAATGAGCACTGACAAATAGAAAACCAGACGTCACGTTATCCAAGAAAAGAACACAGTTCAGAACGTCATTCATTTTTAATCTCTCGACTCGACTTTAAGCAACAAAGGAGATCACTAACAAGAAATAAGAAGAAGAATGACCAACGGCCTACAGAGATTTGCTCAAATTAAAAATTAAACAGAAGACTAACGAAATTTGTTTTTTAATTTAAAACAACTTAAGGATGGGGGACATGGTCAACCACACAAACCCAAAGGAAGAAGATTGTATCCTCCAAGCTAAAATGCTAACCGATGAGTGCTCAAAATACCATGAAACGCGAAAACGAAGAACGCAGAAATCCTGTAGGAGCACGGCAAAGAAGACGACTGACTAATCAACACCATGACGATTAGAAAATGAACATACTTCTCGGCTACATCAAACGTCACAATGACCTAGACAGAACGATACTGGAGGGTATGGTACTTCACAAAAGAGGAGAAGATGGACAAGTGACATTACATAGGTTTTAGGATTGACAGGGGCAGAGATGTGAGAGCTGGACAGGGATCGAGTGACTGACAGATCTGCTGTCACGAGAACCATGTTCTACAAAGGACATGCTACACGACGATGATGATGATGATGATACACACACACACACACACACACACGCACGCACACACACATACACAGTGTAATAAGATAATGTTGATATGGTAACACTATTTGAACGTTAATATCAGATGCTATTGAAGATAACATGTTTGGATTGTATTTGGCGCTCAATTTCTACTTTATGTGTTTGTGTGCGAGCGCGTGCAGTCATTCTATTGTTTTTAGTTTCCGGACGTAGGGCATGAGTGAACTAGACAAAGTGGCAGAGGTAAACAAGTGATTTTCGAAATGTGAGAATGTGATTGATGGACAGAGACGATGGAGGACAACATTCTAAATGTGAGAATGTGATTGATGGACAGAGGCGATGGAGGACAACATTCTAAATGTGAAAATGTGATTGATGGACAGAGGCGATGGAGGACAACATTCTAAATGTGAGAATGTGATTGACGGACAGAGAACGATGGAGGACAACATTCTAAATGTGAGAATGCGATTGATGGACAGAGACGATGGAGGACAACATTCTAAATGTGAGAATGTGATTGATGGACAGAGACTATGGAGGACAACATTCTAAATGTGAGAATGTGATTGATGGACAGAGACTATGGAGGACAACATTCTAAATGTGAGAATGTGATTGATGGACAGAGGCGATGGAGGACAACATTCTAAATGTGAGAATGTGATTGATGGACAGAGGCGATGGAGGACAACATTCTAAATGTGAGAATGTGATTGATGGACAGAGGACAATGGAGGACAACATTCTAAATGTGAGAATGTGATTGATGGACAGAGACGATGGAGGACAACATTCTAAATGTGAGAATGTGATTGATGGACAGAGACGATGGAGGACAACATTCTAAATGTGAGAATGTGATTGATGGACAGAGACTATGGAGGACAACATTCTAAATGTGAGAATGTGATTGATGGACAGAGGCGATGGAGGACAACATTCTAAATGTGAGAATGTGATTGATGGACAGAGGCGATGGAGGACAACATTCTAAATGTGAGAATGTGATTGATGGACAGAGACTATGGAGGACAACATTCTAAATGTGAGAATGTGATTGATGGACAGAAGCGATGGAGGACAACATTCTAAATGTGAAAATGTGATTGATGGACAGAGGCGATGGAGGACAACATTCTACATGTGAGAATGTGATTGACGGACAGAGAACGATGGAGGACAACATTCTAAATGTGAGAATGTGATTGATAGACAGAGACTATGGAGGACAACATTCTAAATGTGAGAATGTGATTGATGGACAAGGGGATGGAGGACAACATTCTAAATGTGAGAATGTGATTGATGGACAGAGACTATGGAGGACAACATTCTAAATGTGAGAATGTGATTGATTGACAGAGACGATGGAGGACAGCATTCTAAATGTGAGAATGTGATTGATGGACAGAGGCGATGGAGGACAACATTCTAAATGTGAGAATGTGATTGATGGACAGAGAACAATGGAGGACAACATTCTAAATGTGAGAATGTGATTGATGGATAGAGACGATGGAGGACAACATTCGATACTTCCCCATCGTCATATGTAACAGTTTCGAGATTAGGCGACAAGTTTAAGAGAAGGAAATGTGTGTGACGTGAGAGGGGAGAGTGCGGCAGACAGAGAACGAAAAGAGACATGCAAAAGCGGTGTTTTACTTTCACAATATTTAACACCGTTATATTTCTACCTGTTGGGAAATCTGAAGAAAACTGTGTACGCCACAAAACCGCAGAAACTTGATGTCAAGAGAGACACGATTATGACTGCCTATGATTCCATTCCCATGGAAACCATATCTGATGTTTGTTGATCTGTTCTAAGGCGTTGCATACGATGTATTGCTGCCAATGGCAGTCATTTTGAACACTTTTAACTTGAAGGTATATGACATTAAAAAAACTCATATTGCCTGTTATTTATGTGAGTTATTAACGTTAAAAAAAGTATTAACATTATCTTGGGACACTATATATATATACACACACACACACATACACGACGAACGTTAAGATCTAACCAGGAACTTTTGTTCAAGTTCTAGTAAACTGAGACGCTAGGCCAGTCAGTCACAGCATACTAATCAGGATGTTGTGGCAGTGTCGTGCATAATACATTGACCGTTACCACAATCTTTCTTCCATGAAGAGTTCCCTGCAAACGAGCTGTTTTTAAAGCAGCCTGGCTGACAAGATATTGCTCTATGTGATTCCAGTGGTAGTGAGAGCCACGCAGATGCAGCCAGGCATGGCACAACCGCCTAAATGATCGCGGATCACCTTCATCAGGAAACTAGGGATGTGAGGAAAGCTACTACAACCCACCACAACGTCCTTTTCAAAGTGCACACAAAGAGTAAACTTGCTCATTGTGAACATTAAACAACAACAACCTTATTGGTCATAGTTTCATTAGTTAGGATCACGTGTGTCCTTTTACTGCTAGGTTGCTCACTTGATATGGGCCAATAACGTGTAAGATAAATAAAAATGGCGGACAACACTGTCAGTGCTTGCATAGAACAGCGTGTTGTGATGAAGTTTTTTGTGAAAGAAGGCGTGAAACCTGCAACAATTTTCAACTGCAATCACAATACTGTGATGAGACACTCAGACGCAGTAAGCTAAGTGAGTTATGTAAACGTTTTAGAAACGTGAGTGATGATCCCGGCCGTGTTAGCTCTCAACCCATCACAGTCATTCCTGTGAATTTTTAGATTGTGGAACGCCTTATCATGAAAAATCGACGCATAACCTGTCGTGAATATACATAAGAGGCAAGTCTTTCTCTGGGTACGCTGAACACTATTATTCATGAACATTTGTATTTTCGGAAGGTTATTGCAACTTGTGTGCCAAGACATTTTTCGCTTTTCACCGGCAGAGAAGAGTTCAAGCCAGCACTGAATTGGGGGAACGTTTTGACATGTAAGGGCATGACTTTGTGGATCGCTTCATTACATGTGACGAAATCTGGGTGCATTATTACATGTGACGAAACCTGGGTGCATCATTACATGTGACGAAACCTGGGCCATCATTACATGTGACGAAACCTAAGCGCATCATTACATATGACGAAACCGGGAAGCATCATTATACTCCTGAACTGAAAAGAGAATCCAAGCAGTGGTACCATACGGAATCAGCACCACCCTAACATATTCGGACACTTGCGTCTGAATGTCAAGTTATGGCGATGGTTTTCTGGAACAAACTTGACTTCATTCATGTTCATTTTCTAACCTGTGGTGCCACTACCAACAGTTCTACCCCGTTGTGCCACTATCAACAGAACAGTACATACGCATTTTGAGTGATGCGCATAGCATCTGCGGGAAAAAGACGGCCTGGTTTGATCACAAAGGGCGTCCTGCACCTGCAAGATAACGCTCGACTTCATACGGTACACAACACTATGTACCATCTGCAGCAGCTCGACTGGCAAGGGGAAGGAGGGATTGCCACATCCACCTTACAGTTCATACCTCGCTCCAAACGATTTCCACTTTTTTAGACTCCTAAAAGAATTCCTGTGAGGTCATCATTTCAGCACTGATGACGAAGTGAAACAAGATGTCCTGGATTGGTCCAGACATACTGACAAATCTTTCAACGCTAAAACTTTTCAAGCAACACTTAAACGCCTGGACAAGGTCATACACGTTGCAGGAGACTATATTGAAAAATAAATATCAATTTGACTAATTGAAAAATGTTTTTCCTTATTTTAAAAAATCCCGGTTTGACTTAAACGCCCCTCGTGTTATATATATGTTTATATATATATATATATATATATATATATATATATATATATATATATATATATATATTTATATATTTATATATATATATATAATGTTACGAATTCTCGTTCGTGCCTTTTATTGACCGACTGAATCACGTTGTAGGTATATTAATCACACTTACCGTGCGAGAAGTTCAGAGCACAAGCCCTAACATTTTCTTCCTTCTCATTCTCTTTCAAATCTTTCTTATTATTGTTTTTCTTTTTCTTCTTTTTAACTTCCTCTTCTTCTTCGTACGCTGCTACACGTCGGCTTAAGTTTGTTTAACGAAAGAAGCAGTGATCCTAAGGATATGGATACTCGCATAGATCTTGTCTAGTGTTGGCACTGGTGGCCAAATGTACTTTCTCTGCTCCTTGTATGTCGGACAATCTTGAAACAGATGTTCAGTGATCATTTTCCAAGTACCACAGGTACATTCGTCAGTAGCACCTATCTTTAATTTTTTTAAATAGATGGTAACTCAGTCTGTTTTGGCCTGTACGGAGTCTGAAGACCACCATCTGCTCTCTTCTGTCCAACTGGTAAAAGAAATAATTTCCTGTATAGCCAGTATGCTATGCTTCCCATTTGTCCATGTATGTGGTATTAATAAACTGTTTTAACTCTTCAAACTTGAATGTGTTTGTGGTATTCTTCCACTTTCCCTCGCCAATCTGTCTGTCTCTTCGTTTCGTTGAATGTTAGTATGAGATGGGACCAATGACTCTTCTGGATTTGGACTGCTGACATAGTTGACGGAATATTGATCTTAGGTCATTCTCTATGACATCAGGACAAAGCTGCTGACTCTAGATAGGTCAGTAAGGATAAGCTTTTGTGTTGATATGGCGTTCATAGGGTCTTCTCTCAGTTTCGTTTTGTTTAATTCTACAAAAATTGATCCGCTTTAGTCCCACCTTTACAAATCCATGGATCCTTTAGTGCATTGGGTGGTCTGTCAATCTTCTTAATTTATCTGCTCGCTGGTTTTTTTAATGTATGTTCTATCGTTCATTGATTGCAAGTTATACAATTGGTATTGACTTTATGCCTCTTCTTGTAATTCCCATGGCTTGATGTTGAAACTTTTTAATTTTATCGTAGTTTCAACTTTACTGCTGTTGCACATGCTACAATACCATACTCGAGAATTGGTCTTGCTCTTCTAGTGCATAGTTTCTTTATGATTCTTTCGTCTGCTCCATAGCCTGTCCTACCACGTTTCTCAATACTGCCATTCTTTCCTTGATCTCACCTCGGTTACTGTCCTTCTGAGATTTCCGTGTCATGCAACGATCAAATGTGATGTCCAATTAATTTGAGTTGTCGTTCAACCGTAGACATTTTCCATTAGACTTTATTTGAGTATTCTGTGATTTATTTTAGATGGAGAATGTTGTGCATGTTGTTTTTTTCTTCGTTTATTTTGACAAGCCATGATTTAGTCTACTCCTTCAACAATGTTGGGACCTGCCGTGTCTGCGGACTTGTGTTTGAGAACAAATATCACACTATGAACACACACACACAATCCAACTTCTTTGTTTGCTAACTATGTACAACTGTGCGGACGTTCGTTATATTTCGTCCACTAATGATAATTTTATTTTATGATGAATTTGTATTGGCAATTGCATTTTTACACCCTTTGTGTGTGTGTGTATGTGCGTTCGTGCGTGGCGTGTTTGAGAGTGCATGTGTGCGTGTGCATGTGTATGTGTGTATGTATGTATATGTGTGTGTGGTAGAGCGGCGAGATCAAAGTAGCTACCAAAGAGAAAAAGAATAGGTACAAAGCATGGACTATAAGCAAAGAGGAGCAAGACTATGTCGACTATCAGGAAGCAAGAAAGTGTGCAAAGTTGATCATTAAGGAGGCTAAATCTAAATCTTGGAAAGAGTATATCTGAATTCGGACTACAAAATTACAACAAGAAATTTCTAAAAGATTAAAAGTATGAGAGACAGGGATGATTGTTACAATCCAACGTAAATTATTAACGACAACAATGGAATCTCAATAAACGACCCGCAACTGGTCCTCAACAGATGACAGCAATACTTGAATGAACTTATGAACTTACCAACAACTGGGATCAATGACAAACAAGTGTACCAGAGCAAATCGATTTGATGGAGCTCTTTCGCAGACGGTAAAGAGGTCTGCTCTATTGTATTGCACTTCACTCACTCTAAACAAATTCAAGTAACACTAAATATAAAAACAGTACAACAGATCATTTAATCAAGAAACACTGCCAACTATAAGCTCTCTAACAACTTAAATTCTCTCTCTCACCATTTGACGCCACGATACCCTATTCTCCTAATCTGGTCCGTTAATATGGTCTGCTCATCTGCTCTCCTAATTTGGTCGGCTAATCTGGCCTGCTGCGATCGAACTTAATTGCGGATTGCCGCTGATGGTACAGTTCGTATATTTTGAACCCAGGTTTGACGTTCGTGGTCTTGTTCCTCTTTGTCGGCGGTAGATCAAAGTTGTCTCAACGTGGTCTCAACGTGGTCAGGATAGACTGCATGAAATATGATCCATGAGATCACTGTAAAACTGCCTCTTGCTACGACTGACGACTTATATTCACGTGATCAGGTGATGTCGACGTGATCAGTAGGACTGCGTCAATATGATTAATGGGATGACTGGAAGACTGCCTCTATAAACTACTGACTACTTGTAATCACGACAACTATATCAAATGAAAGTATTTATCTTGCTTGCCGCGTTGTCTATCTTAACTGCTTCTCTTCGTCGCCTAAATCTCAACTCAAATCTGCCTCAACTGCATTTCTCTCTGTCGACCGCCCTCCACTGAGCGTCTCTTTCCAAAGTATCTCTGTCTCTGAATTGAAATGTTCTCTCTCTATGTCTATATCATGTAATGCTCTGTGAAGTGTTCTCTCTCTGTCTCTGATAAGTCTATTCACTCCACCGCCTGCTCTCTCACACACCGTGTCTCTGGAAAGTGTTCTCAGATAATGATCCTCACGTCTTTCTCTGTCGGGCTTTTATATTTGATCTCCATCACCAGATCACATTATTTCCAAAACGGCGCGTGTTTTTGTCCGTCTGCTTGCCATTATCCCACATGTTCGCGTGGTTTCAAGACGACGCGGCGGCAACAAGTCTACCAATATCGTTTCCAAGCGTTGACGAATGGCCTGACACTTACGTCGGGTTACGTCGTGGTTCGATTTGGTTGCTCAAATTCTGGCGGGAATGGGTTCAGCTGCACTGACTCAAATCAAACGAAGAAGAAATAAATAAATGGCTGTCTAAGCTCTTACCTATATATTGTCTGTACAGCTGAGATTTGTTACACAAGATACCAACTTTAACGTAAACAAGGAGTTAGAACCAAACATCACGCTTTCAGAAATCCTAAATGCTCTACAATCTGCTCCACTCAACAAAGGTCCAGTATGAATGCTGTGACTACATATATTGTATAACCTTGTGTGCGCGGTACGCACAGGAAATACCTGACGATTGGAGAAATGTAATTATAATTCCAATATGGAAAAAGAAAGGTAGCAAAAGAGGCTGCACAAAATACAAAGTAATATCGCACTGGCAAAATATTTTGTAAAATGTTATAAAAACGATGACGCTACATCACCGCACCTCAGCTCAACGATACTCGGGTGGACTTAACGAAGAACACAAACTGCACGGATGGTATATTTACTCTAGAACAATTGGTGGAAATTCAATTGAATACGATCAGGAACTGTATGTTGTGTTTGTCGATCCATGAAAAGCGTTTGACTGGGTAGATAGGCATCATCTATAGAAAATATTGCTACACTATGTAATCAACGATCATCTAGTTAACCTATGCACAAGTGTTGACATTGAGAGCCAGTGCTCTGTTCGAACACTAACCGGACTTTCAGCAACATCTTATACCAAATCTGGTGTACCACAAACAGATGAAAGTGCTGAAGAAGAGAAAAGATAACGGGGACCGTTTGGATTGAGTCACAGAAATGTATGAGGAGAAAAACTGGTTGAAATATGTCTGGAAACTAACCTCTCCATTGACAACATTTAAACAGCACCATCGAAGACTATACACGCGGAAATCAAATCGATTACATGATTATACAACCAAGTTGGAGGTCAAATGCCTTGGCAACAAAAACGCTGACAGAAGCGGTCTGCGACGCGGACCACGAATTACTGTTTGCAGTTTTCAAGACAAGACTTCGTAAGATTAACAAAGTTTTCCAAGCAATACGCTTCGATGTAACAGCAACACCTACTGAATATACCATCAAAGTAGAAAACAGAGTTTGAGGCGTTGCTGGCAGCACATGAAGAGATGACATTTGATGAGTTGACATCACACGCAAAGGATATTTTAATCTCCACAGCGAACGAAATCATTCCCAGGATGTCGCACAAGAAACAGACCTATATATCAGATATAACACTAAAACATTGAATAAAGGAAACAATTAAAGCAAATTTCAGCCGTAGATTGAGACAGTAAAAATCTGGTTATAAAGAAAATAAAAATAATGACCACCGACAAAACACTTTGTTAACTTTGTTTACAGTAGGTGGTGAGAAAATAGATTAGGTCACGCATTTTGAATACCTAAGCTCCAGAATTGACAAAAACGGTGACCTCTCGAAAGAATCAGAAGAGGACTAACCATGGCAATGCAGAGACTGAACAGTATAGAAAAAATTATGGCAGAGCACCAACAATATCACAAAAGGGAAAATCTTGATAGCCTGTGTTTTTCCTGTGGCAGCATATGGCTGCGAATCATGGACGATTAACAACACTTCTAGACAAAGAATCGTATCTTTCGAGTCAAAATTTGACAGAAAGATCATCAGAATAACCTGGAGCGAGAATAAGACAAATATAGACATTCGACAAGAGTTTAACGTAGAGGAGAACTGGTTTATCTATTCCATTTTGGACAGGTCCCTTTAGCACGGCCTATGACTCCACTCAGCCGCACCCGAAAGGAAGTTGAACTGCCGATTACCTTTCTTTCGATAAGGGAAGCCCTCCAGACTGGGCACCAGAATGTTAGAGCCATGTGGGAGGAGGGGAAGACAGTGCATATTGCAAAAGAGAGGGAGCGATATGGCATTAGTATCATTTGGCTGAGTTAGCTAGCTGGACTCAGTCGGGAAAGGTGCTATTGTCAACAAGGGAGACTATCGTTTACTCAGGACATGCGGAGGATAAAAACGCACCACATGCAGAGGGAGTGACCCTAATGATCTCAGCGGAGGCCCAAAGTGCGCTCACAGAGTGGAGAGCAGCCGGATCACGACTGTTGATGGCTACACTTAGAACAAAGAATAAGAAGGTTAAACTAAATATAATTCTGGGATATGCCCCAAGAAATAAAAAGGGAGAAACAGTTAAAGAGGTTTTCTACAGCAGATTACAGTAACTAGTGGAGGCGACAGGGAGGAATGACATTACCATTCTAATGGGAGACCAACGCAAAAATAGGGCATGACAACGTGGGATATGAGGAGATCATGGAGAGGGAGGGACTAGGAGTCATAAACTAAAACAGAGAGAGGTTTACAGATGTGTTATGCAGGAAACATATTGGTCATAGGAGGAAGTATATTAGCGCATAGAGCCATTCATAAGGCAACATCGGTATCCCCAGATCAGAAAACGAAGAATCAAATTGAAGATATCTGTGTAAACTCCAAATTTAGACAATCATTATTAGATGTCAGGGTCTACAGGGGGGGGGTGGGGGGGGGGTGGGGAGATGTAGCCTCAGACCACAATTCAGTGGTTGCGAAGGTACAGCTGAGGTTAAGGATAAACAGAACGATGCAAGTCAGCAGGCCACGGTAATGCGTACAATCCCTGAAAGAAGAAGATAAGAAAAACGAATTCCGCATAACACTCAGGAATAAATATCAAGCTCTGGAACAGCTAGATTAATGGGCCAGCATTGAGAATAAATGGGATCAGGTACAACGTACACGGAAAACTGCATGCAAAGAAGTGATAGGAGTGAAGAAACTGCAGCATAAAGAATGGATAACAGCAGAAACAATCACAAAAATCGAGAAGAGGAGAAATCAGAAAATGGCCTTACTAAAAAGTAAAACGAGAGCCGTAAAAAGCACAGCACAGAAGGAATATGTAGAGTACAACAAGGAGGTTAAAAAGGAGCGTCAAGGCGGACAAAAGATGTTACATTTATGATCTGGCTGAGGAAGGGGACGAGGCTGCAGGAAAGGGGAATATGAACGGTTTATATGAAGCTACCAAGAAACTATCGGGAAAGTATCAACACCAAGGTAGACTTATCACAAATTCACTTGGGGACAAGATAACTAACCTTAAAGAACAAAAGAAAAGATGGATAGAATACTTAAAGAGCTTTTGAACAGACCAGAGACAACCCACCAGACATCCCACCAGCAGAGGAGGACCTGCTGATCAACTGTTATAATCCAAGTAAAGAAGAGATTAGACAGACAATATAGTTTCTAGAGTTGCTAAGGAACGGAAAAGCAGAAGGACCTGATGGGATACCATCAGAAGCCATAAAAGCAGATGATGAAACATCTACTAACATGCTCCGCAACTTGATAGGCGCCATCTGGGAGCAAGATAGCTTACCAAAAGATTGGACAGAGGGATATCTGGTGAAATTGCCTAAGAAGGGAGATTCACAGGAATGCAAAAACCATATAAAAGGTGTATAATAGAGTAATACTAGAAAGAATGAAAAAGGCAGTGGATAACAAGATAAGGGATGAGCAGGTAGGCTTAAGAAAGAATAGATCATGCATTGACCAGACAGCCACGTTGCGAATAATTGTGCAGCAATCATTAGAATGGGATTCAAGTTTGAACATGAATTTCGTTGATTATGAAAAGGCTTCCGACAGTTTGAGCAGAGGTATACTCTGGAAACTATTTAGTATAATGGTATTCCTCAAAAGCTCACGAACATAATTAAACAAACGTATAAAAGTATGCAATGTAGAGTTATACGCGAATGACAACTCACAGAGCCATTCAAAGTTTAATCAGAGGCACGGACGGGTTGCCTACTGTCGCCTTTCCTGTTCATCCTGGCAGTGGACTGGATTATGAAAGTAACAACAAATGAGAGAAATGGAATCCAGTGAACCTTGAATAAACCGCTGGAGGACCTGGATTTTGCAGATGATATAGCCCTTCTGTATCACAGCCAAAGTCAAATGGAAAGGAAACGGGATAGACTGGATTATACCTCTAAACAAGTCGGTTTGAAGATCCATGAGAAAAAGACAAAAATGATTAGGGTTAATGCAGCAAACACAGTGACAATCTGGCTTAGAGGAACGCCACTGAAAGAGGTAGCAGTATTTACATGCATAGGAAGTATAATCAACAAGGAAGGAGAGACATATGAGGATATAAAAACAAGAATACAAAAATAAAGAGTTGCATCGGGGATGTTCAAACCCAAATGGAACTCCAAGGAAATAAGAAGGAAGTCAAAAATAAGGATTTCCAAGAAAGGAGAGGCAAGCAATACATGCAGACGAGATCTGGAGCCGGAAGTAAAGAAAACAGGAAAAGCTGGTAGGAAGTGGAAAAGATTGCTCAGGACAGAGCTGCTTGGCGAGGGTTGGTTGATAGCCTATGCACCCCTGGGTGATAGAAGGCGGAAGAGAGAGACTGTGAATTGAGCGACGTTCTATAAAGGACATGCTACATGATGAAGACACCAGATTTGCAAAACAGCTAACCTAAATGAAAGTAGCAACATCGGTGAAGTCTTGAATTAATTTATTTTCGCTGACAATCAAGCAGCCATAATAACTTCAGAAATATTTTTGCAACAACATATTGATAAACTAAATACAACATGTCAAGAATGAAGCATGAAAATCAATCTAGAAAAACCATTGAGGTCTAGAATAGCCGGAGACATCCTTGAAAAACAACAATTCAAACAGGTGAAAGATTTCGCATACTTAGGGAGCACTCTATCAGCAAACGGAAGAATTACACCAGAAATCCAACAACGATGCAATAAGGTAAATCCGATCATTGAACAATTAACTCCAATACTTAATTGCAAGCACGTGACAAAAACTTCCAAAAGAGATTTATCCAACACGATTGTCGTCTCGACGCTATGCTATCAATGTCACAACTGGACACTAACATCAAATGACAAACGATACATCGTAACAACAGACATGAAATGCCTGCGAAAAATAGTGGGCGTAACAAAGGAGAGACACGATCAGAAACAATGACATCAGGAGACTAATGGGAACAAAACCAGCATTTGACTACATCAAAAGACAGTAATTAAAATAGTTTTGGTCACATAACAAGTCAACCACCACACAGCACTACTCTTCACCTTTGACCCGAGTTTGTGGCGGTGATTTGATTGACTGGTTTAATCACTATGTGGGTATATGAATCTCGTTTACCATACGAGAAGTTCAGTGCAGGCCTTTACATAATTTATTCTCATTATATATCTAATCTGATCAATACATCCCCTTCTAATCTGACGTCATTTTTGGATAGTGCCCAAATAATTATCAATTGAGATCGGTGAAACACTATGGTTTGTTTATTTCCAGGCAGATTTCTTTTCTTCTCATATTGAAACCAAAAAAATCTAACTGAAATTATTACATCATTTTTTGATAATCTCAGCACGCGATAAATAGTTGAGATCTGGAAACAGCCTCGGGTGTTATTATTTTTCGGCCGTATAAGTGCCAACGAATTTACAACTATTTTTTTGTAACCAATAAAGTGGGATTTTTTTTTTTTTAAATGTGAGACAACGAGTGTCCGCCTACCTTCGTGTCTAAACAAGACAACGGTAAAATACGGTCTTCCTTTCTGAAAATTTATATTCAATCGGTACTGTGGTCTTGGGGTATGATCCTCGCCTGCGGTATTAGAGGTCCGTGGTTCAAATGCTAGACTAGCCCTACGATTCGCTTTCTCATTTTCTGTAGAAAATTTGATTGAAACTGTTATAGAATGTTAGATTTGATTGAAACTGGTAAAGTATATTAAATTGATTTTACCGTCATTTAGGATAACCTCATCAAAAATAAAAACTCTGTAGAAAATTAACAAAATACATAATGCATTATTCTGGTGGACGATGGACTGGCGAATAGGTGGAAGATGAAGCACGGATTTGTGGAAGAACATATGGGGGAGGGGAGAGTGATGCACAGGGTGAGAAAAGGTGGGGGCGATGGGCGAGGAAAGAGTGCAACGAGGATGGGTGCGAGAAATGAGAATCTTTGATTGTTAATCTGCTAGTTCTTTCATTTTGTTCAGTTGAACTGGTGGGCTGGTGGACTGGTGGGCTGGTGGGCTGCCCGTGTCTGCTGTTGGTTCTTTCATTTTGTTCAGTTGGACTGGTGGGCTGGTGGACTGCCCGTGTCTGCTGTTGGTTCTTTCATTTTGTTCAGTTGGACTGGTGGGCTGGTGGACTGGTGGGCTGGTGGGCTGCCCGTGTCTGCTGCTGGTTCTTTCATTTTTTTCAGTTGAACTGGTGGGCTGGTGGACTGCCCGTGTCTGCTGTTGGTTCTTTCATTTTGTTCAGTTGGACTGGTGGGCTGGTGGACTGCCCGTGTCTGCTGTTGGTTCTTTCATTTTGTTCAGTTGGACTGGTGGGCTGGTGGACTGGTGGGCTGGTGGGCTGCCCGTGTCTGCTGCTGGTTCTTTCATTTTGTTCAGTTGAACTGGTGGGCTGGTGGACTGCCCGTGTCTGCTGTTGGTTCTTTCATTTTGTTCAGTTGGACTGGTGAGCTGGTGGACTGCCCGTGTCTGCTGTTGGTTCTTTCATATTGTTCAGTTGGACTGGTGGGCTGGTGGGTTGCCCGTGTCTGCTGTTGGTTCTTTCATTTTGTTCAGTTGAACTGGTGGGCTGGTGGACTGCCCGTGTCTGCTGTTGGTTCTTTCATTTTGTTCAGTTGGACTGGTGGGCTGGTGGACTGCCCGTGTCTGCTGTTGGTTCTTTCATTTTGTTCAGTTGGACTGGTGGGCTGGTGGACTGGTGGTGTCTGCTGCTGGTTCTTTCATTTTGTTCAGTTGGACTGGTGGGCTGCCCGTGTCTGCTGCTAGTTCTTTCATTTTGTTCAGTTGGACTGGTGGGCTGGTGGGCTGCCCGTGTCTGCTGTTGGTTCTTTCATATTGTTCAGTTGGACTGGTGGACTGGTGGGCTGGTGGACTGGTGGGCTGGTGGGCTGCCCGTGTCTGCTGTTGGTTCTTTTATATTGTTGAGTTGGACTGGTGGGCTGGTGGACTGGTGGGCTGCCCGTGTCTGCTGTTTGTTCTTTCATATTGTTGAGTTAGATTGGTGGGCTAGTGGGCTGTTGGACTGGTGGGCTGGTGGACTGGTGATCTGGTGGACTGGTGGGCTGCCCGTGTCTGCTAATGGTTCTTTCATATTGTTCAGTTGGACTGGTGGGCTGCCCGTGGCAGCTGTTGGTTCTTTCATATTGTTCAGTTGGACTGGTGGGTTGCCCGTGTCTGCTGTTGGTTCTTTCATATTGTTCATTTGGACTGGTGGGCTGGTGGGCTGCCCGTGTCTGCTGTTGGTTCTTTCATATTGTTCAGTTGGACTGGTTGGCTGGTGGACTGGTGGACTGGTGGGCTGGTGGGCTTCCCGTGTCTGCTGTTAGTTCTTTCATATTGTTGAGTTGGACTGACAGGCTGCCCGTGTCTGCTGCTGGTTCTTTCATATTGTTCAGTTGGACTGCTGGTCTGGCGGGCTGCCCGTGTCTGCTGTTGGTTCTTTCATATTGTTTAGTTGGACTGGCTGGCTGGCCATGTCTACTGGTCTATTTACGTTAGTGCACAAACATGTGTGACAATGTGATATTTCTTCTTCTTCTTCTTCGTACGCTGTCAGACGTCAGCTTGAATTTGTTCGAAGAAAACATCTGTCATCCCGAGGCTGTCAACACTGCCATAGAGCTTGTCTAGTGTTGCCACTAGTGAGGACCACATGTGCTTTCTCTGGTCCTCGCATGTGATATTTCAACATAGGTAATCCAGATGGGCAGATAATCCAACAGGTTCACAGAACTAGGTGCAGTAATCTTCAAGGCATCCATATTGTACTGAATTAGTGCCTCTCGATAGTTCCTTTGGTGTTGAGCGTTGTGTTGTCGGTGGAGGTGGTGGTCGTTGTGTTGACTGTCTAGGGGGAGGTGGTGGTCGTTGTGTTGTCTGTCTAGGTGGAGGCGGTGGTGTTGAGCGTTGTGTTGTCGGTGGAGGTGGTGGTGTTGAGCGTTGTGTTGTCTGTCTAGGTGGAGGTGGTGGTGTTGAGCGTTCTGTTGTCGGTGGAAGTGGTGCTGTTGAGCGTTGTGTTGTCTGTCTAGGTGGAGGTGGTGGTGTTAAGCGTTGTGTTGTCGGTGGAGGTGGTGGTCGTTGTGTTGTCTGTCTAGGTGGAGGTGGTGGTGTTGAGCGTTGTGTTGTCGGTGGTGGTGGTGGCGGTGGTGGTGGTGGTTATTGTGTTGTTTGTGAAGGTGGTGGTGGTGATGGTAGTTGTGTTGTCGGTGGTGGTGCTGGTGGTGGTTGTGTTGTTTGTTAAGGTGGTGGTGGAGGTGGTGGTGGTGGTCGTCGTTGTGCTGTCAGTGCCAGTGGTGGTGGTTGTCGTTGTGTTATCGGTGGTGGTGGTGGTTGTGTTGTTTGTGAAGGGGGTGGTGGTTTTATTGTTTGTGAAGGAGTTGGTTGTGGTGGTGGAGGTCGTTGTATTGTCGGTGGTGGTGGTGGTCGTTGTGTTGTTTGTGGAGGTGCTGGTGGTGGTGGTGGTGGTTGTGTTGTTAATGGGGGTGGTGGTGGTGGTGGTGGGGGCTGTGTTGTTTGTGGAGGTGGTGGTGGTGGGGGGTTGTGTTGTTTGTGTAAGTGATGGTGGTGGTTGTTGTGTTGTTTGTGGAGGTGGTGGTGGTGGTCGTTGTGTTGTTTGTGGAGGTGGTGGTTCTGGTGGTGGTGGTGGTGGTGGTTGTGTTATTTGTGGAAGTGGTGGTTGTTGTGTTGTTTGTAGAGGTAGTGGTGGTTGTTGTGTTGTTTGTGAAAGTGGTGGTGGTGGTCGTTGTGTTATTTGTGGAAGTTGTGGTGGTGGTGGTGGTTGTTGTTGTGTTGTTTGTAGAGGTGGTGGTGGTGGTCGTTGTGTTGTTTGTGGAGGTGGTGGTGGTGGTCTTTGTGTTGTTTATGGAGGTGGTGGTGGTTGTTGTGTTGTTTGTGGAGGTGGTGGTTGTGGTGGTGGTCGTTGTGTTGTTTGTGGAGGTGGTGGTGTTAGTTGTTGTGTTGTTTATGGAGGTGGTGGTGGTTGTTGTGTTGTTTGTGGAGGTGGTTGTGGTGGTCGTTGTGTTGTTTGTGGAGGTGGTGGTGGTGGTTGTTGTGTTGTTTGTGGAGGCAGTGGTGGTCGTTGTGTTATTTGAGGAGGGAGTGGTGGTCGTTGTGTTATTTGTGGAGGTGGTAGTGATCGTTGTGTTGTTTGTGGAGGGAGTTGTGGTCGTTGTGTTATTTGTGGAGGTAGTGGTGGTCGTTGTTGTGTTGTTCATGGAGGTGGTGGTGGTGGTGGTGGTCTTTGTGTTGTTTGTGGAGGTGGTGGTGATGGTGGTGGTCATTGTGTTGTTTGTGGAGGTGGTGGTGGTGGTCGTTGAGTTCTTTGTTTAGGTGGTGGTCGTTGTTTTTGTGTTGTTTGTGTAGGGGGTGGTGGTGGGGGTGGTTGTTGTGTTGTTTGTGGAGGTGGTGGTTCTGGTTGTGGTGTTGTTTGTGGAGGTAGTGGCTGTGGTCGTTGTGTTGTTTGTGGAGGTGGTGGTGGTGGTTGTTGTATTGTTTGTGGAGGTGGCGATGGTGGTTGTTGTGTTGTTTGTGGAGGTAGTGGTGGTGGTGGTGGCTGTTGTGTTGTCTGGGGAGGTGGTGGTGGTCGACGTTGTGTTGTTTGTTGAGGTGGTGGTGGTCGTTGTGTTGTTTGTGGAGGTGGTGGTGGTTGTTGAGTTGTTTGTGGAGGTGGTGGTGGTGGTCTTTGTGTTGTTTGTGAAGGTGGTGCTGGTGGTGGGGGTCTTTGTGTTGTTTGTGAAGGTGGTGGTGGTGGTGGTTGTTGTGTTGTTTGTGGAAGTGGTGGTGGTTCGTTGTGCTGTTTGTGGAGGTGGTGGTGGTTGTTGTTGTGTTGTTTGTGGAGGTAGTGGTGGTCGTTGTTGTGTTATTTGTGGAGGTGGTGGTGGTGGTTGTGTTGTTTGTGGAGGTGCTGGTTGTTTTGTTGTTTGTGGAGGTGGTGGTGGTCTTTGTGTTGTTTGTGGATGTGGTGGTGGTGGTTGTTGTGTTGTTTGTGGAGGTAGTGGTGGTGGTGGTTGTTGTGTTTTTTTTTGGATGTGGTGGTAGTGGTCCTTGTATTGTTTGTGGAGGTGGTGATGGTGGTGGTGGTGGTCGTTGTGTTGTTTGTGGTGGTGGTGGTGGTGGTTGTTGTGTTGTTTGTGGAGGCAATGGTGGTCGTTGTGTTATTTGTGGAGGGAGTGGTGGTCGTTGTGTTATTTGTGGAGGTGGTAGTGATCGTTGTGTTGTTTGTGGAGGGAGTTGTGGTCGTTGTGTTATTTGTGGAGGTAGTGGTGGTCGTTGTTGTGTTGTTTATGGAGGTGGTGGTGGTGGTGGTGGTGGTCTTTGTGTTGTTTGTGGAGGTGGTGGTGATGGTGGTGGTCATTGTGTTGTTTGTGGAGGTGGTGGTGGTGGTCGTTGAGTTCTTTGTGTAGGTGGTGGTCGTTGTTCTTGTGTTGTTTGTGTAGGGGGTGGTGGTCGTTGTGTTATTTGTGGAGGTAGTGGGGGTGGTTGTTGTGTTGTTTGTGGAGGTGGTGGTTCTGGTTGTGGTGTTGTTTGTGGAGGTAGTGGCTGTGGTCGTTGTGTTGTTTGTGGAGGTGGTGGTGGTGGTTGTTGTATTGTTTGTGGAGGTGGCGATGGTGGTTGTTGTGTTGTTTGTGGAGGTAGTGGTGGTGGTCGTTGTGTTATTTGTGGAGGTGGCGATGGTGGTTGTTGTGTTGTTTGTGGAGGTGGTGGTGGTCGATGTGTTATTTGTGGAGGTGGCGATGGTGGTTGTTGTGTTGTTTGTGGAGGTGGTGGTGGTGGTGGTGGTCGTTGTGTTGTTTGTGGAGGTGGTGGTGGTAGTTGTTGTGCTGTTTATGAAGGTGCTGGTGGTTGTTGTGTTGTTTGTGGAGGTGGTGGTGGTGGTCTGTGTGTTGTTTGTGAAGGTAGTGGTGGTGGTGGTGGCTGTTGTGTTGTTTGTGGAGGTGGTGATGGTCGACGTTGTGTTGTTTGTTGAGGTGGTGGTGGTCGTTGTGTTGTTTGTGGAGGGAGTGGTGGTCGTTGTGTTGTTCTTGGATGTGGTGGTAGTGGTTCTTGTATTGTTTGTGGAGGTGGTGGTGGTGGTGGTCGTTTTGTTGTTTGTAGAGGTGGTGGTGGTGGTTGTTGGGTTGTTTGTGGTCGTGGTGGTGGTGGTCGTTGTGTTGTTTGTGGAGGTGCTGGTCGTTGTGTTGTTTGTGGAGGTGGTGGTGGTCGTTGTGTTGTTTGTGGAGGGAGTGGTGGTCGTTGTGTTATTTGTGGAGATAGTGGTGGTCGATGTTGTGTTGTTCGTGGAGGTGGTGGTGGTGGTGGTTTTTGTGTTGTTTGTGGAGGTGGTGGTTGTCATTGTGTTGTTTTTGTAGGTGGTGGTCGTTGTTCTTGTGTTGTTTGTGTAGGGGGTGGTGGTGGTGGTGGTTGTTGTGTTGTTTGTGGATGTGGTGGTGGTGGTTGTTGTATTGTTTGTTGAGGTAGTGGTGGTGGTTGTTGTGTTGTTTGTGGAGGTGGTGGTGGTGATCGTTGTGTTGTTTGTGTAGGTGGTGGTCGTTCTCTTGTGTTGTTTGTGTAGGGGGTGGTGATGGTGGTGGTTGTTGTTTTGTTTGTGGAGGTGCTGGTGGTGGTGGTGGTGGTCGTTGTGTTGTCGGTGGTGGTGGTTGTCGTTGTGTTGTTTGTGGAGGTGCTGGTGGTGGTGGTGGTGGTTGTGTTGTTAATGGGGGTGGTGGTGGTGGTGGTGGGGGCTGTGTTGTTTGTGGAGGTGGTGGTGGTGGGGGTTGTGTTGTTTGTGTAAGTGATGGTGGTGGTTGTTGTGTTGTTTGTGGAGGTGGTGGTGGTGGTCGTTGTGTTGTTTGTGGAGGTGGTGGTTCTGGTGGTGGTGGTGGTGGTGGTTGTGTTATTTGTGGAAGTGGTGGTTGGTGTGTTGTTTGTAGAGGTAGTGGTGGTTGTTGTGTTGTTTGTGAAAGTGGTGGTGGTGGTCGTTGTGTTATTTGTGGAAGTTGTGGTGGTGGTGGTGGTGGTGGTGGTTGTGTTGTTTGTAGAGGTGGTGGTGGTGGTCGTTGTGTTGTTTGTGGAGGTGGTGGTGGTGGTCTTTGTGTTGTTTATGGAGGTGGTGGTGGTTGTTGTGTTGTTTGTGGAGGTGGTGGTTGTGGTGGTGGTCATTGTGTTGTTTGTGGAGGTGGTGGTGGTAGTTGTTGTGTTGTTTATGGAGGTGGTGGTGGTTGTTGTGTTGTTTGTGGAGGTGGTTGTGGTGGTGTTTGTGTTATTTGTGGAGGTGGTGGTGGTGGTGGTGGTCGATGTGTTGTTTGTGGAGGTGGCGATGGTGGTTGTTGTGTTGTTTGTGGAGGTGGTGATGGTGGTGGTCCTTGTGTTGTTTGTGGAGTTGGTGGTGGTAGTCGTTGTGTTGTTTGTGGAGGTGGTGGTGGTGGTTGTTGTATTGTTTGTGGAGGTGGCGATGGTGGTTGTTGTGTTGTTTGTGGAGGTAGTGGTGGTGGTCGTTGTGTTATTTGTGGAGCTGGTGATGGTGGTTGTTGTGTTGTTTGTGGAGGTGGTGGTGGTGGTAGTGGTCGATGTGTTGTTTGTGGAGGTGGCAATGGTGGTTGTTGTGTTGCTTATGGAGGTGGTTGTGGTGGTGGTCGTTGTGTTGTTTGTGGAGGTGGTGGTGGTAGTTGTTGTGCTATTTATAGAGGTGGTGGTGGTTGTTGTGTTGTTTGTGGAGGTGGTGGTGGTGGTCTGTGTGTTGTTTGTGAAGGTGGTGGTGGTGGCTGTTGTGTTGTCTGGGGAGGTGGTGGTGGTCGACGTTGTGTTGTTTGTTGAGGTGGTGGTGGTCGTTGTGTTGTTTTTGGAGGTGGTGGTGGTTGTTGAATTGGTTGTGGAGGTGGTGGTGGTGGTCTTTGTGTTGTTTGTGAAGGTGGTGCTGGTGGTGGGGGTCTTTGTGTTGTTTGTGAAGGTGGTGGTGGTGGTGGTTGTTGTGTTGTTTGTGGAAGTGGTGGTGGTTCGTTGTGCTGTTTGTGGAGGTGGTGGTGGTTGTTGTTGTGTTGTTTGTGGAGGTAGTGGTGGTCGTTGTTGTGTTATTTGTGGAGGTGGTGGTGGTGGTTGTGTTGTTTGTGGAGGTGCTGGTTGTTTTGTTGTTTGTGGAGGTGGTGGTGGTCTTTGTGTTGTTTGTGGATGTGGTGGTGGTGGTTGTTGTGTTGTTTGTGGAGGTAGTGGTGGTGGTGATTGTTGTGTTTTTTGTGGAAGTGGTGGTAGTGGTCCTTGTATTGTTTGTGGAGGTGGTGATGGTGGTGGTGGTGGTCGTTGTGTTGTTTGTGGAGGTGGTGGTGGTGGTTGTTGTGTTGTTTGTGGAGGCAGTGGTGGTCGTTGTGTTATTTGAAGAGGGAGTGGTGGTCGTTGTGTTATTTGTGGAGGTGGTAGTGATCGTTGTGTTGTTTGTGGAGGGAGTTGTGGTCGTTGTGTTATTTGTGGAGGTAGTGGTGGTCGTTGTTGTGTTGTTCATGGAGGTGGTGGTGGTGGTGGTGGTCTTTGTGTTGTTTGTGGAGGTGGTGGTGATGGTGGTGGTCATTGTGTTGTTTGTGGAGGTGGTGGTGGTGGTCGTTGAGTTCTTTGCTTAGGTGGTGGTCGTTGTTTTTGTGTTGTTTGTGTAGGGGGTGGTGGTGGGGGTGGTTGTTGTGTTGTTTGTGGAGGTGGTGGTTCTGGTTGTGGTGTTGTTTGTGGAGGTAGTGGCTGTGGTCGTTGTGTTGTTTGTGGAGGTGGTGGTGGTGGTTGTTGTATTGTTTGTGGAGGTGGCGATGGTGGTTGTTGTGTTGTTTGTGGAGGTAGTGGTGGTGGTCGTTGTGTTATTTGTGGAGGTGGCGATGGTTGTTGTTGTGTTGTTTGTGTAGGTGGTGGTGGTCGATGTGTTATTTGTGGAGGTGGCGATGGTGGTTGTTGTGTTGTTTGTGGAGGTGGTGGTGGTGGTGGTTGTCGTTGTGTTGTTTGTGGAGGTGGTGGTGGTAGTTGTGCTGTTTATGGAGGTGCTGGTGGTTGTTGTGTTGTTTGTGGAGGTGGTGGTGGTGGTCTGTGTGTTGTTTGTGAAGGTGGTGGTGGTGGTGGTGGCTGTTGTGTTGTTTGTGGAGGTGGTGATGGTCGACGTTGTGTTGTTTGTTGAGGTGGTGGTGGTCGTTGTGTTGTTTGTGGAGGGAGTGGTGGTCGTTGTGTTGTTCTTGGATGTGGTGGTAGTGGTTCTTGTATTGTTTGTGGAGGTGGTGGTGGTGGTGGTGGTGGTGGTCGTTTTGTTGTTTGTGGAGGTGGTGGTTGTTGTGTTGTTTGTGGAGGTGGTGGTGGTGGTTGTTGTGTTGTTTGTGGAGGTGGTGGTGGTGGTTGTTGTGTTGTTTGTGGTTGTGGTGGTGGTGGTCGTTGTGTTGTTTGTGGAGGTGCTGGTCGTTGTGTTGTTTGTGGAGGTGGTGGTGGTCGTTGTGTTGTTTGTGGAGGTGGTGGTGGTGGTGGTTTTTGTGTTGTTTGTGGAGGTGGTGGTTGTCATTGTGTTGTTTTTGTAGGTGGTGGTCGTTGTTCTTGTGTTGTTTGTGTAGGGGGTGGTGGTGGTGGTGGTTGTTGTGTTGTTTGTGGATGTGGTGGTGGTGGTTTTTGTATTGTTTGTTGAGGTAGTGGTGGTGGTTGTTGTGTTGTTTGTGGAGGTGGTGGTGGTGATCGTTGTGTTGTTTGTGTAGGTGGTGCTCGTTGTTCTTGTGTTGTTTGTGTAGGGGGTGGTGATGGTGGTGGTTGTTGTTTTATTTGTGGAGGTGGTGGTGGTGGTTGTTGTGTTGTTTGTGGAGGTAGTGGTGGTGGTGGTGGTGGTGGTTGTGGTGCTGGTGGTAATGGTGGTGGTGGTCGTTGTGATGTTTGTGGAGGTGGTGGTGGTGGTCGTTGTTTTGTTTGTTGAGGTATTGGTGGTCGATGTCTTGTTTGTGGAGGTGGAGATGGTGGTTGTTGTTTTGTTTTTGGATGTGGTGGTGGTGGTAGTGGTGGTGGTGGTAGTGGTGGTGGTCGTTGTTTTGTTTGTGGAGGGGGTGGTTGTTGTATTGTTTGTGGAGGTGGTGGTGGTCGTTGTGTTGTTTGTGGAGCTAGTGGTGGTGGTTGTTGTGTTGTTTGTGGAGGTGGTGGTGGTCGTTGTGTTGTTTGTGGAGGTGGTAGTGGTGGTCGTTGTGTTGTTTGTGGAGGTGGTGGTTGTTGTGTTGTTTGTGGAGGTGGTAGTGGTGGTCGTTGTGTTGTTTGTGGAGGTGGTGATGATGTTTTTTGTTTTGTTTGTGGAGGTGGTGGTGGTTGTTGTGTTGTTTGTGGAGGTGGTGGTGGTCGTTGTGTTGTTTGTGGAGGTGGTGGTTGTGGTTGTTGTGTTGTTTGTGGAGGTGGTGGTGGTTTTTGTGATGTTTGTGGAGGTTGTGGTGGTGGTGGTGGTGGTTGTTGAGTTTGTTGTGGAGGTGGTGGTGGCGTTGTGTTTATTGTGGGGGTGGGGTGGTGGTGGTGGTTGTTGTGTTGTTTGTGGAAGTGGTGGTGGTGGTGTTTGTTGTGTTGTTTGTGGAGGTGGTGGTGGTGGTGGTGGTGGTTGTTGAGTTTGTTGTATAGGTGGTGGTGGCGTTGTGTTTATTGTGGGGGTGGTAGTGGTGGTTGTTGTGTTGTTTGTGGATTAGGTGGTAGTGGTTCTTGTATTGTTTGTGGAGGTGGTGGTGGTAGTGGTGGTCTTTGTGTTATTTGTTGGAGGTGGTGGTTGTTGTGTTGTTTGTGGAGGTGGTGGAGGTGGTGGTTGTTGTGTTGTTTGTGGAGGTGGTGGTGATGGTGGTGGTCATTGTGTTGCTTGTGGAGGTTGTCGTCGTGGTTCTTGTGTTGTTTGTGGAGGGGGTGGTGGTGGTGGTTGTGTTGTTTGTGGAGGTGGGGGTGGTGGTGGTCGTTGTTTTATTTGTGGATGGGGTGGTGGTGGTGGTGGTCGTTGTTTTGTTTGTGGAGGGGGTGGTGGTGGTGGTGGTCGTTGTTTTGTTTGTGGAGGGGGTGGTGGTGGTGGTGGTCGTTGTTTTGTTTGTGGAGGTGGTGATGGTGGTCGTTGTGTTGTTTGTGGAGGTGGTGGTGGTGGTCGTTGTTTTGTTTGTGGAGGTGGAGATGGTGGTTGTTGTGTTGTTTGTGGGGGTGGTGGTTGTTGTGTTGTTTGTGGAGGTGGTGGTGGTGGTCGTTGTTTTGTTTGTGGAGGTGGTGGTGGTCGTTGTGTTGTTTGTGGAGGTTGTAGTGGTGGTGGGGGTTGTGTTGTTTCTCGAGGTGCTGGTTGTTGTGTTGTTTGTGGAGGTGGTGGTGGTGGTCGTTGTGTTGTTTGTGGAGGTGGTGGCGGTGGTTGTGTTGTTTGTGGAGGTGGTGGTGGTGGTTGTTGTGTTGTTTGTGGAGGTAGTGGTGGTGGTGGTGGTGGTTGTGTTGTTTGTGGAGGTGCTGGTTGTTGTGTTGTTTGTGGAGGTGGTGGTGGTGGTGGTAGTGGTCGTTGTGTTGTTTGTGGAGGTGGTTGGAGGGGGTTGTTGTGTTATTTGTGGAGGTGGTGGTGGTGGTTGTCGTGTTGTTTGTGGAGGTGGTGGTGGTCGTTGTGTTGTTTGTTGAGGTAGTGGTATTTGTTGTGTATTTTGTGGAGGTGGTGGTCGTCGTTGTGTTGTTTGTGGAGGTGGTGGTGGTCGTTGTGTTATTTGTGGAGGTTGTGGTGGTTGTTGTTGTGTTGTTTGTGGAAGTGGTGGTGGTGGTTGTGGTGTTTGTGGAGGTGGTATTCGTTGTGTTGTCTGTGAAGGCTGAGTTGAGGTTTATTTTGGTTGTGGCAGAGAATTTGAAAAATGTGTTTGTCAAAATATAAATTTGGTTAAAATAGGTTTTAAAATGATGCATTACCTGCTTCTGCAATTAGAAATTAATTGAGCAGTTTCAAGTTACGGGGCAGACATTTTTCTCTGCCTATCATTCATTCGAAAATCGAAGTTTATATCATTAATTTGTATAGTGGTTGTGGTATGAGGGGGAGGGGGGAGCGAGTGAAAGGGGAGAGTGGGCTGAGGGAGAAGGTGAACAAGGTGATCGCCGTATATTGGAGGGAGAAGGAGAACAAGGTGATCGCCGTATATTGGAGGGAGAAGGAGAACAAGGTGATCGCCGTATATTGGAGGGAGAAGGTGAACAAGGTGATCGCCGTATATTGGAGGGAGAAGGTGAACAAGGTGATCGCCGTATATTGGAGGGAGAAGGTGAACAAGGTGATCGCCGTATATTGGAGGGAGAAGGTGAACAAGGTGATCGCCGTATATTGGAGGGAGAAGGTGAACAAGGTGATCGCCGTATATTGGAGGGAGAAGGTGAACAAGGTGATCGCCGTATATTGGAGGGAGAAGGTGAACAAGGTGATCGCCGTATATTGGAGGGAGAAGGTGAACAAGGTGATGGCCGTATATTGGAGGGAGAAGGTGAACAAGGTGATCGCCGTATATTGGAGGGAGAAGGAGCAGCTACTGTGGCTAGCAATCTGGAAGATATATATAAACGAAGGGACATCGGGACCGTGATGTGGAGTCAAGCATGATTAGTGAGCTGAGTTCCCTAGCGGATAAGATAACTGCATTATGCTTGACATCTTGGATTTGCGAATGTATAGGAAAATATCTTTGACCATTGATTACAAACAATTAGCCAAAAATCCAACCGACAAGGATATGGCACAATATTAATATTTGAAGATGCCATTCTCACATGCACGTCTATCTCAGATAGGCATACCATAGCACTAGACATACGACAGACCCTACTATGGTGTGAGAAGACCATTGCACAGAGTGATCTCACAAAGACATGGGTGATGTGGAGCTCCTTAAACAGATCTGCAGTGAAGGCTGTCCTCTTTGTGTATGTATGTTTTATTAACAGATGCAAGTGTTTAAGAAATAGTGCAGAAATCTAAATACTATGTAGGCGAGACCACACAGATTCTACTGTCTGTAATGCGTTTGCTGCTTTGGGAATATGCATCGGTCTACACAACCTCATTAGTACTCTTTAATATCATGGTGATTCTGAACATTCGTCTCTACAACTACATTTCATGTAATCTACTTGTTTGTTTACCGATCGTCATTATTCACTTCCAAATAACAAGATAGGTTCTGAATTACACACATATCTCATGTTGTTTGAAAACAAAAATTGGAACGGGAAAGAACTAGCTAAATACTTCTTTCAGTTAAAATGGCCAGAGTTGTCTCCAGTTTATTTCTAATCCGTAAATTTCACTTTTCTTTTCTTGTCGAGTTAAATAACCTATATATGTATGCATGATATAGTAAGCAGATACAACTCTGGAGCATTCTAGAGAGAACAATAGTTGTTCGATTTCTTTCAATAAACAGAAGGGAATAGCTGAGGAGCAAATCTTAAACCCCATTGGGTATCCTCATGACGCATTTTAATTAATAATGACCGTATCTCTCCTAAGGTTGAAAAGGCTCCTTCCTCTCTTTTCTTACCTCACTCTGTTTCATTTGACTCTATCCCACAGTCACGCCCTTGCACAACTTTCACACGCGCCCTCGTGGTAAAGCCCTTCCATTGCACTTTCATTGGGCTAGCTTCTGATGGCGCACAAACCTAGCATAGGTACATACAGATGCACACATGCATCCAAGGACTGGTTTATGCGTCCTGATATCGCCCAATTGACTACGGTCTGGGGTGGAAAATGGCGCGCCTCCGCCAGTAGAAACTAGTGAGGCAAACATCTAAGCAAAAAAAAAAAAAATCGTTTATGAACTGATAGCAGTATGAAATCACGTTTGCGGACCAAGCAACAAAAAAAAAATCGTTTACGAACTGATAGCAGTATGAAATCACGTTTGCGGACCAATAGCAGTATGAAATCACGTTAGCGGACTGATAGCAGTATGAAATCACGTTTGCGGACCGACAGCAGTATGAAATCATGTTTATGGACCGACAGCAGTATCAAATCACGTTTGCGTACCGACAGCAGTATGAAGTCACGTTTGCGTACCAACAGCCGTATGAAGTCACATTCATGGACCAACGGCAGCTTGAAGTTACAGTCATGGGCTAACAGTAGTTTAAAGTCATATTCACGGACCAACAGCCGTATGAAGTCACATTTACTGACCAACAGTCGTATGTAGTCCTGTTTAAGGACCATGATCTGTATGAAATCATGTTAATGGGCAAACACTCACTAGTCAGGATAGATCTATGTCGCACATAAAGTCAAGTTAACATACCTAGAGCAACATAAAGTCAAGTTAACAGACCTAGAGTCACATAAAGTCAAGTTAACAGACCAAGAGCAACATAAAGTCAAGTTAACAGACATAGAGCAACATAAAGTCAAGTTAACAGACCTAGAGCAACATAAAGTCAAGTTAACATACCTAAAGCCACATAAAGTCAAGTTAACAGACCTAGAGCAACATAAAGTCAAGTTAACAGACCTAGAGCCACGTAAAGCCAAGTTAACAGATCTAGAGCCACATGAAGTCAAATTAACGGACGAAGTGCAGCTTGAAGTCATTTTAACGGAGCAAGAGTCGCGTAAATTCACGATAAGGGACAAAGACCATATTAAGTCTAGGGGACAGATCTAAGGCGCCATGCGGTGAAATTAACCCATTCAAGGGCCTCGTGAAGTTAGGTTAATTTGCAAAGACTGCATGAAGTCAAAGTATTATATCTAGGGCAGCCATGTAGTCAAGTCGCTGTTTTAAAAAACTACATAAATACGTCATAATTATATTTTGCACGGAAAGACCATATGGTTAAAAATGTGCTTTTGTGCCAATGTATTGATCTACCATTTACTTTTGGGAAGTTTACAAAAGTATCTTTCCCACATTTTGTTTGGTGTTTTTGTGGTAGAGTTGGTTTAGCTGATTAGTTTACTATCTTAAGAGACTTTGGGCTGGCGACTCTAAAAACAAAGGTTGTCTGAATACGTGCCAAACTCAATCACCGTTCCGACACTAGGTCGATTAAGGAAACGAAGGCGTTTAGGTGGAAGAGTTTGTCTGGTACAGGAATGGGTGTTCGGAGCTGGGGTGGAGGTTAGGAGCTGACCCCTTTGGCGTTCCGAATTGGCGTAGAGGAGACAGTCAGATGTCGCCACGACAGGCTACGAGATTGAAAGTGACAGGGATTCGGGATAGTCATCCAATTACAATTAGTTGGAGGTAGTTCCGAGTTATAGTGATGGCTATATCAGACAATCAACAGAAATCCATTGGACAGCCATGTTGTTGCTTGAGACTATAAAATACTCTGCAAAAATGAACTTAGAGACTGCCTGGGGAAAAAAAGCTGAGAGGCTGTCAGGAGCCTGAGCATGAGCGTGAGTTTGCAGGGTGATGGTACCTTCATACACCTCGAGTTTTGTCCAGTCGATCCATAGGTGTTTATGTTGGACAACCTGGGAACAGTGAGACATCTGAATCTGTGTCGTATGTGCAGGACACCGAGTGAACGATGCGTGATCTTTTTGCATGGGAATGTACTGATTCGTATGAATACGTGAAATGATATATGCAATTGTGAATGCACAGATCGCCTGATTGTAAGTGATCCGATTGTATGTAAATGTACAGATCGCATAAGGACGAGATCTGAATGTGTGTGGTATGTGCAGGACACTTTGGGAACGATGTGTGTTCTGATTATATGCGTATGTACAGATCGACTGAGTATGTAACCACAAGTGAATACGTGATCCGACTATAAATGACGTGATCTAATTACATACGAATGCACAGATCGCCTGAGCATACATGAACCGATTTTTATGTGAATGTACAGATCACCTGATTGAGAGTGATCTGATTATATGTGAATGAACAGAACGACTGAGTACGTAATCCGATCGTGAGGACGAGTTTTTGATTGTGTGTAGAGTGTGCCGATAAGGAGAGTGTAGCAGCAAGAGCCTGGGTATCATGTCCTTGGAGGAATCATCAAAACTAGTGCTTAAAACCTCCGGTTGTAGTTATATATATATATATATATATATATATATATATATATATATATATATATATATATATATATATATATATATATATATATAATGAATATTTAGTTTAGATGTACTGTGCTTTTGTCAAATTTGTTTTGTTTTAACAATTATTAAACTATAATGTTATGTTTCCATTCAGGATTGTGTTTACTGCGTTTTCCTGTGTGAAATCGTGTCGTGGTGTGGATACATGTTGTAACTCTTTTGATAAGTAAACTACTCAGCTAAACCTAAACTCTGCCACAAAATCAACATAAACAACAACAAGGAAATATACTTTTATAAATGGCGCAGGACAGGAGAAGTTTGCGCGTATTTGCTGGCCCTTTGATCAACGGAGAGCTGAAAGGTTTGGATGATATGATCGATAGACAAGACAATGAACTTGTTCTACAAACTGTTATCGTTCCTCAGGCCCCATTGTTACGTCAGTCACTCCACGATCAGGTTTGGCAGGCGGCAGGCTATTCGTCTGGCACACGTTTGAGATCAGTGATATAAGTACTGACGCGTCTTGTGGTTGCTGAGTGATAGAGAGATTGTCTTTGTCAGAAAAGGTAATAGTAATAGCGTAAATACAGATGCAATAAAAGATCTTCACAATAAATTTAAAGGCAATGGAAATTCATAAAAAGAAAGAAAATACATTTAAGTCTGGCAGAAAACAAGAGAGAATAAAAACAGAATAAAACAGGAAGGCATGAAGAAATGAAGGCATGCGGAAAGAAAGAATGCCGAGCGAAAAAGAGTACAGGGAAATAAATAAAGAAGGAAATGAAGAAAGACAGGATGAGAAAAAGAAAGCAAGTAAAAAAAGAAACTCATGAGTGTCAGAAGTAGGACTTCTAAATATAGACACGGCTTGTTGAATGCGATACGATTGGTTGTTAGAGTTGCTAGCTTCCTGTGTATGCGTGTGCGTGCGTGTGTCTGTATATTATATGTGTGTGTGTGTGTGTGTGTGTGTGTGTGTGTGTGTGTGTGTGAGTGTAAATGAGAGAGAGAGAGAGAGAGAGAGAGAGATAGAGGGGGTAAGAGTCTTTTTTGTTTGTTTGTGCTTTTATGTGTTCGGTTTGTATGTGTTGTGTATGTATTTTTTGCCTCAGTGTATTTATAGTACATGTACCTATATCTGTGCTTTTGTATGTGTATGTGCACGTGAATGTGTGTTCTGTTAGTGCCTGTGTGTATTTTATATGCTTGTACGTCTGTGTCTGTGTGTTCGGCATGTATGTGTTTTCAATGTTGTTGGTGTCAGTGTATGTTTAATATGTATTGATGAATAGTTGACGGTGTGTGTAGTGACTGTGTATAAGAATAGGAGGTATTGTTTGTATCAGTGAGTGCTAAATGAGTACTTGTATGTGTACGTGTATGTATATATGTTATATGTTTATGTATGTACCATTGTCTGATTTATTATTATGCGTTCCTGTGTGTGTATCTTTGTTTTAAAGTGGTATGTGTACACAGTCTTTGTGTGTGTATGTGTGTGTGTGTGCGTGCGTGCGTGCGCGTTTTCGTATGTGTGTGTGTGTATTTATGTGCGTGTGTGTGTGTGCGTGCATGTGTGTATGTGCGTGTGTGTGTGTGTGTGCGTGTGCGTGTGTATGTGCGTGTGTGTGTTTGTGTGTGTGTGTGAATTCTATGTGAATTGGGGTTTAAATGAATACGTGATTGTGAATGTTTTTGTGTCAGTGTGTTGTTTGCCTGTATATTGATTTAATATTTGAGTATGTGTGACTGTGCGTATATCCGTGTGTTCAGGTGTCTGTCTATCAATGTGTATGTATGCATGTGTGTTGTGTGTGCTAGTGTGTGTGTGTTGTGTGTGCTAGTGTGTGTGTGTGTTGTGTGTGCTAGTGTGTGTGTGTGTTTCCATGTGTTAGCCTTACAGCGTATTCGATGCTTGCATACATTCACACCCTTCCCTCAATGGTCGCACACATAATCACACCCTCAAGTCGGTGGTTGCACACATTCACACCCTTTCCTCAATGGTCGCACACATTCACACCCTCAAGTCGGTGATGGCACACATTCACACCCTCACTTCGATGGTCGCACACATTCACACTATTCCCTCAATGGTCGCACACATTCACACCCTCAAGTCGGTGGTCGCACACATTCACACCCTCACTTCGATGGTCGCACACATTCACGCCTCTACAAAACTAACATTGTGATCCGCTCATAAAATGAAATGGTTCTCAACCTGTAAACTGCAAATAGCACCGTAGCGGGGACTATGGACCTTGTTCGCTGTGGCATTCTGTTGTAGACCAATGACCTCCTCGTAGAGGATGTCACTGCAGTCGATAAACGGATCATCTACATGCTGTAGACTTGTGAAATTAATTGTTGGTCGAGCAGGGACGTATGAAAAGATGGAGTAGAAGCAGGTCCGAGGAAGAGGCGCCTGAGAGGATGGATTAGGACCAGGGCCCATGGAGGGACGCCTGAGAGGATGGAGTAGAACCAAGGCCGATTGGGGGGGGCGGGGGGGGGGGGGGCTGAGAGGCTGGAGTAGGACTGGGGTAGGGATGTATATCATGTTTCTTAGGCTGACCTAAGAGGCCAGCAGCTCGTGCGGCCCACGAATAAGGTAAAACAAATGATAACATATTGTTTTTATTACGTACAAAAAGAGTGGAATATATATGTAATGTCCCCTAAAAGAATTACTTATAAGATACATTGCCCACTAAAATGGTGGCCCTTAAGATACGATATAATGCAAACTAAATGGGTGGCTCATACGATATAATGCAAACTAAATAGGTGACTTATCAAATAAAATGCACACTAAAATGGTGACTTATCAAATAAAATGCACACTAAAATGGTGACGTATCAAATAAAATGCACACTAAAATGGTGACTTATCATATACCAAAATAGTAATAATAGTTGCCCATCTCAAGTGAAGTTGGCGGCAACGTCAGACATGTGTGTCAGATGTGACCGCAAATGAGTGTTTGGTCCAATCCGACAGACTCTACAGCACGTGGTGCACATGTGGATAATATCATTAATTGGACCATAACGCATTCTGCCTTTGGTACAACTGACTTTCTCTGTTCTGCAGCGATAACTCTCTCCTCACTGATACGAACACTGTGTGTGATGACAGTAGCGGTTCGAAGTAAGCAGCTTACAGGAGACGATATCAGTAAATAAACTGTAGAGATATACTTTCAAACAGTCTGTGTATCTTTTCTTATGTTCTTCACTATACAGCCGCTGCTGAAGCGACTCATCGAACATGTAAACAACATGCCTAGTTCATCTGCTGCGTGTTCTCTGCAGCAGTAAATGGATGTCTGACAGCTAGGCTCTGATGAGGACTTTAGAGTTGGACAGGCTATACTGAGTAGGCCCAAGATTCAATCTTCATTCTACGTCTTGCCACTAAACCAAGGTAACCCAAAAGGAGAGAGTGAGGTTAACGACAGCACAAATCATCTTTAAGCGCAAGTTACAACATCAGACGTTTCAGTTAAACAACGAAATGAAATGCAAAGAAGGCTCTTACCTTTGGCACGTGCAACGTGGGCACATTACTGGACAACCTGAAAGCCGATAGACCTGAAAGTAGGGCATGAGAACTGACACGATAAGAGAAAGACATTATTGTTCTAAGCGAGACGAGGTTACCTGGAATGGGCAAGATTACAGAATATGTAAGCCGGCTCACCTTCTTCTGGAGTGGGCGTCAGAACACAAAAAGGCGTGAGGCTGATGTCGAATTCTTCATCAGGTCTCATCTAGTCCGTGAACTCGTTATTCCCCTACGTGGCATAAATGATATGCTCATGACTTTCTAACTTTCACTGGGACACTGATGGAGTGTTACATTGATCAGCGCCTATCCCCCGATAATGACTAATCCTGGGTATCAATGATACATTTCACGAGGCACTACACACTGACATCTCGTCGGTTCCAAAGTAGGAGAAGCTCGTTACCCTTGGTGACTTTAATACCAGAGTAGGTGCCTGCCATCAGTTCCGGGGAGGAGTACTCGGGGTACAAAGCACTGGTAAGTCTAACAGCAATGAGTCTCTACTGTTGAGCCCTTGTACACACACGATCTCTTTATCACTAACACAATGTTTTGGCTGCCCATTCACAAGAATATAAGCAGTGGCATTCATTGATTATGTTCTCACAGAAGGATGGATATACATGATGTTCTAGTGACATAGGATGTATGGAGTACCGAGTGCTGGACAGACCACAGGCTCATCGTGTCAAACTACATAAAGCCCATGCAACAGAACCCATGGAAAGAGAACTAACAACACAAAACTACAAAGTGCACTCTATATGGACGTCTTTTCTAAGGTTCCTTACAGTCGACTAACGGCGGCGTAGTTCTGCATGTGGATCATACAGTGAAGGATAAATGGGCCATTCTGAAGGATGTTGTTTACTCTATCTCTCTACCTACTCTATGCTGAGTACATCGGTCATGCGGCCCGCAAGAGCTCTGGCTGGTTTCATGAGAACGATGAGGCTCTTCTGGATGAAAAGGCATGGCCTGTTAAAACACACCCAAGACTACTCTTCCTCTTCAAAGAAGACAACCTTCACCAATATTTGTAGGATTGTCCAGAACAAGATCAAAGATATATAGAATGTCTGACTCAACATCAAAATTAAAAAAGGCCTGAGATATGCAGTCACAGATTATTTGAAGCGGTTTTATGATGCTATGAAAGTAGCCTAGTGTCCCCTGTTCTGTTTCTCATCTCCTGTCCGTAATGATAATAGCATTGCGCTATTGTCCGATAAAGTGCATATTCTGGAGCTCTGGATGCAGCACTTCAAAGCTATCCTAAACTGTCCGTTCACGATCAGCGATCACCACTGGGCACGCGTAACTCAAACTGCTATCAACGACAGATTTCATATTTCGCGCACTACAGATGAGGTCGAGACATCTATCGGCGTAATGTCTAGAGACAAGATCAGTGGGTCATACGGTATTCCTGCTGAGGTTTACAAAGCAGGAGACTTCGTGCTGCTATAAGTAATAGCAGACCTCTTTCACTCAATCTGGGATGCAGGTCTCATACCACAGGAACCGAACGATGCCACTATTCTCCACATGTGCAAGCAGAAAGAAAATTGTCAGTCCTGTAATAATCACATACGAATCTCCCTCCAGTCGATCGGTGGAATAATTCTAGCTCGAGTCTTTCTCAACCACTTAACAGCTCATCTCGACCAGGAGCTACATCAAGAGAGTCAGTGTGGCTTCCAAGCTGGTCATGGGACTGTCGACATGATAATTGCGTTAATTACAGGTGAAATGCTTGGGACAGCATCATAATTTGTACATGACTTTTGTTGATCTGACTAAGGCCTTTGACTTTGACAACAGAGAAGGACTTTGGAAAATGATGGCTGAACTATGATGCATATTTAAAAAATCATCACAGTTGTCATGGCAACTTGTCGTCTGGTGTTAGTGAGTGATGGTGAACTGGGTGCAGCCTTACCAGTCATGAATGGAGTCAAAACGATACATAGCATGATATTTGCTGCCATCTTTTCTAGTGATTCACTTTACTGTGCCACTTGTGTAAATATCAGATACAGATGTTAGTCTTGTACACCGATGTTTGTTTGTTGTATGGCTTCACAAGAGCAGGTACACACATTACTTCCGTTTTCTATGTGTTTATAGTTATATCATAGTGCAGGCAGCTGAAAACTCATGCATAATATCAATGGCGCAGTTATGAGAAAAAAGGAGCTCTTAGATGGTTTATTCTTTTGATTTTGTGGTGGACCATAAGTGCGCCTCATATTGAACAACTGACCATTCATCCTGTATCTAATGTACAAGCTAGTGGCGCAGCCATGTATAGAAAGTATGGCAGAAAATGCCAGACTGATGAGCGGTGAGGCCAGTAGACATCACTGTTTGGCTCTTGTGTTACTGGGAAAGCTGGAAACAGTTCACTGTCATTCAGTACACGATCCAACATGACATCATCAAAATGGCGGACAACAGTGATACATTTCTCGAGCAATCGAATTTAGTCATGATTTTGCAGACAACGTCCATGTTGACAGTGTCGAAAGTCGTGGTTAGGTCAATAAAAGTCGTGGTTATGTCAATAAAAGACGTCTTTAAGTCAATAGAAGTCATGGTTAGGTCAATAAAAGTCGTTGTTAGGTCAATAAAAGTCGCGTACAAATAACGAGGACGTTCCCAGCATTTCTCCTGGATCTAACTAACTGCAAATATTTGATTTACATAGATCTTTGACTGTGGGCGAGCAACAGAACAGAGCACGTCTGTGACTGTTGGACAAGAAGTTGAAAGAAAGGTTGAAAAAGAGTAGTGGTACAGTGGGTTCCATCCCATTGTAACATCCAAGGCAACGAGGAGGCAGACAGACTGGCAAAAGAAGGTGCAAGACAACCACAACCAGATTCTAGTGTGACCTACAAAGAGTCAAAAAGTCTCATTAGAGCCAGATACATGGCCAAATGGGAAACAGAACATACTGGCTTCACAAAAAATGATACCTATTACCAATTGAACAGAAGAGAGCAGGTCGTGGTCTTCAGACTCCGCACAGGCCATAACAGACTGAGGTACCACCTATTCAATAAACTGAAGATAGGTGGCACTGACGAATGCAGTTGTGGTACCGGAAAAATGACCGCTGAACATACGAGGACCAGAGAAACCACATGTGGCCATCACCAGTGGAAACACTAGACAAGCTCTATGGCAGTGTCGACAGCCTCAGGATGACCGCTGCTTTTTTCGATAAAATACAGGTTGACGTCTGACAGCGTACGAAGAAGAAGAAGAAGAAGAAGAAGAAGAAGAAGAAGAAGAAGAAAAAGAAGAAGAAGAAGAAGACGAAGAAAGAAAGGTTGTAGAAAATACGTACACATGATTATTTCTAGCATAATTAAAACCAGGTCTAAAGTTTTCCTAGAGAAGCAAGTTACGAACATCACAAGTTTTGAATATCTTGGCTCGATTATAAGCAATATTGAAGATTGCCAGAGTGAAGTAAGATGGAGAATGGTCATACGAAGGCAAAGGTTAACTAAAATGAAAACTGTTGGCAGAACGTTTACAATATGACCAAAAAAAAAGATCCTGAGGACCTGCATTTTCCAAGTGGGAAACAATTAATGGAAAACAAATGTAAAGTTGGTTTAAGTTAAGTTTAATTAACATTTTTTAATGGGTATGGTCATATACCTCACCGAGACGAGAACACAAACAAAACCTACGTTACGACCAATAGGTCTTATCAGGGACAACAAATAACAACAATACTGAACTAGCAAACCAACATATAAGGGAACAAATGGTCTACTTATGTGATGGTAGATTCAGTCTATCTAAGCAACTGTTTGGGCCGGAAGTAAGTGGCAACGTACGGGTACGCGACAAAGACAATTACGCCCACCTAAGGATGAGAGTTAATTCCTTCCAACTAAAATGGTGCAGGAAAGTGCTCATAATATCATGAATAGCGAGACAGAAAACCACAGAAACCTAAAAGAAGCCGGAAATAGAACAAAGTAAACAATAGTACTCATAGAGAACTAAAATACTTTGGCCACATCAAATGCCACAATGGATTTCGAAGAAAAACGTTACAAGAAGTTGTGGTATCTGGCAGCCAGACAGAGTTGTAGTATCTGGCAGCCAGACAGAGTTGTAGTATCTGGCAGCCAGACAGAGTTGTGGTATCTGGCAGCCAGACAGAGTTGTAGTATCTGGCAGCCAGACAGAGTTGTGGTATCTGGCAGCCAGACAGAGTTGTGGTATCTGGCAGCCAGACAGAGTTGTGGTATCTGGCAGCCAGACAGAGTTGTAGTATCTGGCAGCTAGACAGAGTTGTAGTATCTGGCAGCTAGACAGAGTTGTAGTATCTGGTAGCCAGACAGAGTTGTAGTATCTGGCAGCTAGACAGAGTTGTAGTATCTGGCAGCTAGACAGAGTTGTAGTATCTGGCAGCCAGACAGAGTTGTGGTATATGGCAGCCAGACAGAGGCAGACTAATGAGATGATTGGCATAGAACTGGGGTTCCCAGTTTGACTGAGACAGGCGGGAGAACTGGCCGAAGATCGAGAGTTATACAGATCACCTGTTATGAGTGTGACCTTCTCCAAAAGACAGTTCTACTATAACATTCCTAGCTGAAAGTAGATTCACTTCAATAGGTAATGATAGTGTGTTTTGTCTCCAATCAATGGTAATGTTTCATGCTGCGGTGGTCGAGAGGTAAGGCACTCACCTCTCAAAGCAATCAACGTAAACGGTGGATGATCAAATCCCCTAAGTTTAAAGCGACCAGTGGTCTCACGGGAGGTAGGACAACAGTGCCTGTATCCTGAGTTACCTCGTCATCTTGATTTATGTCTTGGCACTGGTCCAAGGTAGTTCGGTAGATTATATATATATTTATATACATATACACACACACACACACACACACACACATACACACACACACACATACATACACACACATACACACATACACACATACACACACACACACATACACACACACACACACACACACATACATACACACACACATACACACACATACACACATACACACATACACATACATACACACACATACACACATACACACATACACACACACACATACACACACACATACCCACACACACATACCCACACATACACACACACACACACATACATACACACACACACACACACATACATACACACACATACACACACATACACACATACACACATACACATACATACACACACATACACACATACACACATACACACACACACATACACACACACATACCCACACACACATACCCACACATACACACACACACACATACATACACACACACACACACACACACACACATACACACATACACACATACAAGTGTAGAGAGCACAGTCGAACGATAATGTGAGGTAACTGTGAATATCATCATCATCATCTTGTGCCCTACTGGTTGAAGTTGGCGATCATGGATCTCCCTTTACTCTTATCACGTGTGTCGGTTATCAGATCCACCGTTGATCTCCTCCCCTGCCACGCCCTCAAGCTGTCCAGTAATTTATCTATGTGTCTCCCTCTGTCCCTCTTACGACCATTTCTGTCCGTAGTCACAGAGTGTTCCAACCTGCCTCTTCTTATAACATGCCTGGAAAAAGAATGACTGGCGTGTCCTGATTGTTCCTATGAGTTGTCGTTGTGCCTGTGCTTCCTCAAGAATCACGTTATTTGATTTCTTTTCTTTCCAGCAAATGGATTATTACCATGAGTTCCACCTTATCGAATGCATTGGTATAGTCTAAAACGCACAGACATAAATATGTTTGCATCTCTATTGCTCTCTCGATTATTGTTCTTAATATTTATATATATTTATATGGCCTTGTTTGTACCATTGCCTTCCATTAACCCGCATTACTCAGTCGATGTCCATCCATTAACCCGCATTACTCAGTCGATGTCCATCAATTAACCCGCATTACTCAGTCGATGTCCATCAATTAACCCGCATTACTCAGTCGATGTCCATCAATTAACCCGCATTACTCAGTCGATGTCCATCAATTAACCCGCATTACTCAGTCGATGTCCTTCCATTAACCCGCATTACTCAGTCGATGTCCTTCCATTAACCCGCATTACTCAGCCGATGTCCTTCCATTAACCCGCATTACTCAGCCGATGGCCTTCCATTAACCCGCATTACTCAGCCGATGTCCTTCCATTAACCCGCATTACTCAGCCGATGGCCTTCCATTAACCCGCATTACTCAGCCGATGGCCTTCCACGAACCCGCATTACTCAGCCGATGGCCTTCCATTAACCCGCATTACTCAGCCGATGGCCTTCCACGAACCCGCATTACTCAGCCGATGGCCTTCCATTAACCCGCATTACTCAGCCGATGGCCTTCCATTAACCCGCATTACTCAGCCGATGGCCTTCCACGAACCCGCATTACTCAGCTAATTTCTGGTTTTCTTCTACTCCTCACTCTTCTCATGATGATTGGTCACGTGACTCATAGACTATCGGGAAATATGCATGCCTATCAGCCATCTTTCATGAGAAGTATCATTTTGTTAAATACATTTCATGCTTGTGGACCTATTACACTTGGAAGGTCATTCTGCTGCTGCATGTAGTATCTCTAGAACTAGTGAATTCCTTCCATTAATTGAAAACATCTACAGTTTCTTTAATGCATTATAACGTTCAGACATGTACTTCTACTTGACTCTCTTAGTGGTATACAGGTACTTCTACTTGACTCTCTTAGTGGTATACAGGTACTTCTACTTGACTCTCTTAGTGGTATACAGGTACTTCTACTTGACTCTCTTAGTGGTATACAGGTACTTCTACTTGACTCTCTTAATGAAATACAGGTACTTCTACCTGACTCTTGTAACAGTTCCACCTCGAGCAAGAGAGTTTAGGGCAGGGGTGATGTTGCGGATAACAAAGGTAACCTGAATGCCTGCCAATGTCACTCTCTGTCTGGTCACTCTGCCACGGTCACTCATCGTCTCAACAAAGGGAATCGGAGTTGGGGGAAAGAATGTACAGGTAGGAATTGACCACTGGCTTTCTGATTTGGGCAGAGATGGGTGAGTGACAGACGGGAGGGCAGCGGAGCATCCTGAGATAGATGAGTGACAGGTGTGCAGAGTAATTCGTTCCAATAACGACTGAAAAAAGCCATCCCCCTGGGATCCATTGGTCACCTTTGATACTGCTTGAGTGTATATAACACTAGTCAAAGTTTAGCTCAGCAGGCTGGATCAGGGAGGCTGGATTGAGAGGAGGCTGGATGGAGAGAGGATGAAAGCGAGAGAGTGAATGTAGATAGGAGTCTGGTTTAGCTCACCGACTTAGATAGAGGAGCGATTGATAGACTGCCGTACGAATGTTAGTGATAGAACAGGATCGCTCAAAAAGGTGTGTGAGTTTTGTATTAATAAATAATCTGAACGTGTGTTGAGGACGCAGTTAAGGAGATGTGTGTGTGTGATTTGTGTGCCGCAAAAGAACTGGGTTTTGGATAGTTGGGAATTCCATTAAGAGCTAATGCTTAAAATTTCCGCTTTAGTTAATATTTATATTAGCATATATATAATATAGGAATATTTAGTTAAGATGATGTGTATTGTATTTATTGTGTGTGTAATTTCACTACTCATTTTTCTGGTATGAGTATTATATAATAAATATGCCATCTTCTTCTTCTTCTTCTTACGCTGTCAGACGTCGACCTTTATTTTTTCGAAAAAAGCAGCGGTCATTCTGAGGCTGTCGACACTGCCGTAGAGCTTGTCTTGTGTTGCCACTGGTGATGGCCACATCTGCTCTCTCTGATCCTTGTATGCCATCTGCTGTGTGCTATATTATTTGCAGTGTGTGGTCATGATTGATGTAAATGAGTGTGATATTGTTATAAGTTAGAATAACCCTAGGGCAAACAGTGGGATCTGCTACATCTCTTGGTGGTATACAGGTACCTCTACTTGACTCTCTTGGTGGTATACAGGTACTTCTACTTGACTCTCTTGGTGGTATACAGGTACTTCTACTTGACTCTCTTAGTGGTATACAGGTACTTCTACTTAACTCTCTTGGTGGTATACTGGTACGTCTACTTGAATCTCTAATTGTTATACATGTACTTCTACTTGACTCTCTTGTGGTTTACCTGCTCTAAAGCCGCTCAGTGATGCCCGCTAGTATACAATCGCTAACGGCACAAAGACATTTGACTTTGGCTTAAACCAGTTTTTCTGAAGGACTTTGAAGAGCAGGAAACAGCGAACCAGGACCAACAGATGTTCCTGTTAGAGTTGAGTGGTCTGGAGAAGGAGAGGACTGCAAAGCAAAAACATTCATCTAAATGAGAAACTGGAGCTGATGTATGCATTAAACAATTACTGTTCCAGCTTAATGCAGAGCTTTGAGGGGTTTGAAGGAATAGAATGAGTACAGTAAGTCATTAAGATCGTATTCAGCAATACCAGAGAACGAGAAAACAAAAAAGTGAAATGCTTCTTAGGAATTATTGGTCTTCAGAACGAATCAAAAGATGTTTCTGTGGAGGAAGATTTCCGAATATAACTTTGCTGCTTTTCATTAACCATCTGCTAACTTTTTTTAATGATATTTATTCTATCATAAAATGATAAGCGTAGGCATGTGGGGGAGTTTCTGTTATCTATTTACAAAGATCATGTTAATGACAGTTTTTGTGAAGAACGAATTAATTTTAGAACAAAATATTAAGGAATTAGATGGTGTTAAAAAGGAAGACAATAGAGCCAGTCAATCTGCTATTGCTCTTCGCCTGTTTAGAACCCTTGTACACTATGACCTCGTAAACTATGACCTTGTATACTAAGACATTGTACACTATGACCTTGTAAATTATGACATTGTACACTATGGCCTTGTAAACTATGACCTTTAAGAAGTTATTCAAATGTATTCATTTATGTTTGTATTACTTTCTACTGTGATCAATCAGCTGCCCTTCGGCCATTTTCTCCACTAAAACATGTCGATACTTATTTACGATCTACCTTCAAATGAGACGATAGTCCAGTCAGGCACAACATACTGACAGGAAGTCGCGTCAGGGTCAGGCACAATACACTGACCAAGACCACGATCTCTCTTCTATGTAGCGTTTCCTGGAAACATTGCTGTTTTCAAGGCAGCCTGGCAGACGAGATGTGGATCGATGTGATCCCTGTAGTAGTGAGCGCTACGCAGATGAAACCAAGATAAAGAGCAACCGTCTGGAGGACCGCGGTCTACCTTCATCAGCACGCTCGGGATGTGAGGAAAGCTACTACAACCCGCCACTTTACGTCCTTTTCAGGACGCACAAAAGAGCAAACTTACTCATTGTGGGCATTCAACAACAACAACAACAACAACAAAAAACCTTGAATAATGATAGCCTAAACAATTTTAAATTGATGCATATTCAACTTACCCTGCTTATAAAAACGTTTAGATTTGATGTCATTTATTGAACAATTGTTTTCAGTAAAATTTGGTGAATGAAGTGTACTTTAATAGTAATACTAAAAGCAACAATTACTTGTAAAATACGTAAGCCACGTGAAACAGTTTCATGGGCACCGTTGGTCAAATGACATGTGTCGAGCATAGAAGTTGTGACTTGCAACTTAGGCATTGATAGCCGTAACCAGCTGGGATAATAAAGGATATTTCAGCATAGGCTGGGACAATTCAAACAAAGGTCACGCACGTCATTCATGCATTGACGAGGCTGGGTTTCGATGAGCAAACCGATCAGGGGTGGGAAATGTTTACTGTAGTAAGTTTGAGACAAATAGTTCTTGAGACGGAATACGAGGTTCAAAATTGTGGTGTTGGGGGGGGCAGCTCTATTTGAGAGGAGTGTGTATAAAAGTGGTAGTGAAGTTAGAGTAAAAGCCTCTGGTAGCAAACGTTTTTACAGTTATGACCTTCCCTCATAAATACATAGACTTGGATTAATGATATCTATACCGCCTCTCTAACCCGACATTCCCAACTGCATTTCAGATACAAGTATACCTTTGTTGATGTAAGAAATGGAGTTGCCCGCCCTCCCTTACACACTGCAGTAGAAGTGGGAGACATGGTAAATGGGAGTTTATGGGGGAACACCAGAAGACGACCAAAAACAGAAATCAATGAAAAGTGACATGTGCAAATTTGTGTTTCTACGTCATCAAAAGAAAGTGTCAAGAACAGGAAATAAAAATCCAGCTCGTGCACGTGCACGCAGACACACAGGCCGGCAGGTAATAATCAAACCAATAGCCTCAGACAAGCAGGTAAAATAAGCTAGACGGATAAAAATACATCAAGCATGTATACAAAAATACACAAATAATCATCGTAGCGAGAACGCTGGAAGAAGATAGGTTCTGTTCATGTTTCAGGCTTATGTGTACTTAAATAGGGAGCAGAAAAGCATCAAATGGCGTCAGGTAAACACATGGTAGTCAACTCCATAAACAAATAGAACAGTAATATAAATTACAGCAACAGAAAGAAAAATGGATAGGTTAGTTCAAAACAGTACACTAAAACACTAACACACGCAAACACACAAACACTAAAACGAACAAACACACAAACACTAAAACACACAAACTCACAAACACTGAAACACACAAACACTAAAACATACAAACATACAAACACACAAGCACACAAACACTCAAACACACAAACACACAAACACACAAATACTCAAACACACACACTCAAACACACACACACTCAAACACACAAACACTCAACCAAACACTAAAACACACATACACACAAACACTCAAACACACAAGCACACAAACACTCAAAAACACAAACACTCAAACACACAAGCACTCAAACACACAAACACTCAAATACACAAACACACAGACACTCAAACACACATTCACACAAACACTCAAACACACAAGCACACAAACACTCAAAAACACAAACACTCAAACACACAAGCACTCAAACACACAAACACTCAAATACACAAACACACAGACACTCAAACACACAAACACTCAAACACACAAACACTCAAACACACAGACACACAAACACTCAAATACACAAACACTCAAACACACAAACACTCAATAACGCAAACTCACAAACACTCAAACACACAAACACACAAACACTCAAACATACAAACACTCAAACACTCAAACACACAAACACTCAAATACACAAACACTCAAACACACAAACACTCAATCACACAAACACACAAGCACTCAAACACACAAAAACACAAACACTCAAACGTACAAATACTCAAACACACAAACACTCAAACACACAAATACACAAACACACAAACACTCAATCACACAAACACTTAAACACACAAACACACAAACACGCAAACGTACAAACACTCAAACACACAAACACACAAACACTCAAACACACAAACACACAAATACTCAATCACACAAACACACAAACACTCAAACACACAAACACACAAACACTCAAACACACAAACACTCAAACACACAAATACACAAACACTCAAACACACAAACATATATTCCTTCATATCCTTGTTCACGGGCCCACGTTATCGGTTAAGTCTAATGTGATGGTCTGTCTTGGTCAAGAATGTTCTCTGTTAATGGATATTCATGAATTACCAAAGTTTCTTGTCGAATTTTTTCAAGATTCAGAACTGGACCTTCATTTCTTCAGCTTTTACGTTGTTCTTCGTATTTTATTTTCTAAAATCGATTTACAGCATTTTTCCATTTTTGTAATTTTAAAGTGAAGTCTGAATTTGCGATCTTTGAGACAATGTCCACAGATTCTTGTCGGTTCTGGAGTATGCCGTGCTACAACGTTGTAGTCTCTATTAGTGGTACATTATATTATGGCCTTTGGCTATCAATTGATCTATTAGTGGTATATTACACTATAACCTTTGGCTATCTATCCTGTCCTCTATTAGTGGTATATTACATTATAACCTTTGGCCCGTCCTCTTTTAGTGGTACATTACATTATGACTGTCAGCTGTCCTTGAGTGTTTTCTCAGTTTGTTTTATTTTTTGTTGGGGTTTCCTTGCTTGTGCCTCAGTGGACCCTATATCTTGTTTTCTACTTCATCCACATCAATTGGTCCTACAAATTCATGCATGTGTCCGTCTATCTGTCTTTATGAGTAGAATTACATTGCACTGTATTCTGCGCCCGTGAGCCCAACGCAACCGCTTTCATGATAATGTACCTGGTTTGGGCTTGCCCTCTGGTATTTGCCTTTCGCCAGCCTACATGTAAAGCGGCATTTGTTTGTTGTTAGTGATGTCTCTCCCAGGAAAGCTACCTTAATGAACTGCCCGTTTAACTATACATTTAAACATATATGCCAAGACCAATCAATTCAGTTTTTATAAACCTGTACCACCTCAACATCTTTATTAGCAAATTAGACAACAATAACTACAACAAAAGTAAATTTAGGACAACAAAAACTTGACCAACGAAATGATGACTACTTACCCCTTGTCCCATATTTCTCCGCTGCTAGCCAAGATCGACTGTTTACATCCACTCCATATCTCTCCGCTGCTAGCCAAGATCGACTGTTTACATCCACTAATCAAGAATCGGTGATATCCACAAATCAGGATCTTATACTCAAATCAAAGGTTGATGATATCCACTAAGTTTCCGGACTTACATCCTAGACAATGGTCGGTGTTATCCACATATGTCTAGGACTTAATCCAAACCCAAGGGTTGTGATATCCACGACAATAAATGATGATATTAATAGATAACTATTCACTTACATCGGATTGCCATATTGTCCAATATTACCGAAGATCCATGAAGAAATATATGATATCCACAGATAAACATTGATTAATAGTTATGGATAAATCTATGACATACAAAAGTACTTTAAGACTTATTTGTATACAAGATAAAGTCTGTCTCCACAAAAACAGAAAAATCGAGTTTATACCAAACGTAAGGTTTGCGTTCACAAATATAGAGCAATCTGCTTTCATCCAAGACAAAGATTGCATCCACTATATGTAGAGCAATCTGCTTTCATCCAAGACAAAGATAGCATCCAATTTTTAAAAAAACCCGCTTACATCCAAGGTATTGTCTGCATCCAGTAAACGGTAAAATATGCTTACATCCAAACTAATGTCTGCATCCACTAAATGTGGTACAGCCTGCTTACATTCGAGGCAAAGTCTGCATCTACTATATGTGATACAACGTGCTTACATCCGATCAAAGTCTGCATCCACTATATGCAGTACAACCTGCTTACATCCGATCAAAGTCTGCATCCACTATATGCAGTACAACCTGCTTACATCCGATCAAAGTCTGCATCCACTATATGCAGTACAACCTGCTTACATCCGATCAAAGTCTGCATCCACTATATGCAGTACAACCTGCTTACATCCGAGGCAAAGTCTGCATCCACTATATGCAGTACAACCTGCTTACATCCGAGGCAAAGTCTGCATCCACTATATGTAGAACAATCTGATTACATCCGATCGAAGTCTGCATACACTATATGCAGTACAACCTGCTTACATCCATGAATGAGTATTTGCCCACAAACTCATTAAAAAACTCGTATTTACATTCAAGGTAATATCAACGAAAAGCCAATATTCTTGCTTACGTTGAATGCAATGATTTAAGAAGTCCGTTGATCAACGGTCAGTCACGTGCAATCTGAGAATCTGTTATAACTAAAAAAAATCAATCAGCAATCACGTGACTAATTTAGCTGCTGCTTTGCCACTAAGCTCCTGTCGACCTATATAGTAGAACCCCAAATGTCCGTGAAAACTTCACGATTCTTGTAGAGCGTTTCAGATCTCTGGTTTATTCTTGCATGAAACTAAATTGCATTGGTCACTAATGACCTTAGTATTTGCTTACAGATTGGTATTCATCAATCAATCAATCAATCCAAACACTTTTCAGCTCCACGTGGAACTTGGATCTTCAACACACAAAATTATGCAATGCTGACCTGTTCATATCTGTTGAAGTTCTTGTGCGTTTTCTACAGGGTGGGCTAGCCAGTCATATGTCTATTCGAACATTTAACGCCAGTGTTAATAAATACAATCACACAAAGGTCTTTATAAATTAGATAGAATAGTAATAATAAATTGAGAAATATATATTAATAAATTGAGACAATTAATGTTAATAAATTCACAGAATTTTTAAGAATTATGGAACTTAGTATAAATGAAAGAAAGCTGAGTGATAAATACATTGGCTTCCAAATGAAAATTAGAGTAATCATGTGTTATGTATACCGGTCGGTACTGCATGACCTAGAAACGTGCTCAAAGAACAGACAGTTGGAGAAGAGAATTGATACCTTTACAATGTGGATATAAAGAAGAATGGGGCGCATCTCGAGTAAGTAAAGAAACACAAATAAGGAATTATTGGAGAAATTAAGGATGCAGAAAGAATTGATGAAAGAAATCCACATTTGACAGCTCGGATATTTTGGTCTCATCAAAATATCAAACACCTTGCTGAAAGCAGTGCTGGAGGTGAAGGTGGAAGGCGATCGTACTGTAAATAAATATCACTATAAGTTCGAAGATAAGATCAAGAGACGGACATGGAAATGCTAGTGACGTTGTTCGTCAAAACAAGAGACAGAGTACGTTGGGGATTCATTGCAGCCGACAATCGATGTATTGATCACGTTTGAACGGATCTTAACTAGTTAGTAGAAAATATTATAATTATTATTCAAGAGTAGGGTAATTAGTTTTAAATGCATAGAGTTAATAAATGAATTAAATTGACATAAACAAATGAAGGAGAGAATTTAGTGTTAACATATTAGTCAATATTTTATGTACCTGTGACTTCAGTTGGCGGCTATTACGCACAGTTTAGACTAACCAGCTTATAAAGAATCCTGAATTCATGTGTTTGCATTACGGTCTCAATGCCTATTGTTTTTACATGGTGTCCCTATATACACAACCTTTCCTTATGCAAATTAGTAGTAATATATACGAGGTAACTTCAAAAAATTCCCGGAATTAGTGGATTGTATAGAAATCAGTTACAATAGAAGTATCTACATATTTCCTTTAAAGTAGTTCTCTTTGGGCAACTACACACTTTTGCCAACGTGCATACAGCTGCTGGAAACATTCGTGGAACCCATTCTTTGACACCTCTCTCAGCTGCTGGAAACATTCGTGGAACCCATTCTTGGACACCTCTCTCCGCTGCTGGAAACATTCGTGGAACCCATTCTTGGACACCTCTCTCCGCTGCTGGAAACATTCGTGGAACCCATTCTTTGACACCTTTCTCAGCTGCTGGAAACATTCGTGGAACCCATTCTTTGACACCTTTCTCAGCTGCTGGAAACATTCGTGGAACCCATTCTTTGACACCTTTCTCAGCTGCTGGAAACATTCGTGGAACCCATTCTTTGACACCTTTCTCAGCTGCTGGAAACATTCGTGGAACCCATTCTTTGACACCTTTCTCAGCTGCTGGAAACATTCGTGGAACCCATTCTTTGACACCTTTCTCAGCTGCTGGAAACATTCGTAGAACCCATTCTTTGACACCTTTCTCAGCTGTCCTGTCGCATTGGTGATAACGTCCACAGCATCATTGGGAAGCATATGTTGACAAACACGTGCATGTGCAGTTCATTGGGGAGAATACTGTGGCAACTTCCAACTGATATTCCAACTTCTGAGGCTATTTTCTCGACACTAACTCTTCTGTCAGTCCACACAACTTCCAACTGATATTCCAACTTCTGAGGCTATTTTCTCGACACTAACTCTTCTGTCAGTCCACACAACTTCCAACTGATATTCCAACTTCTGAGGCTATTTTCTCGACACTAACTCTTCTGTCAGTCCACACAACTTCCAACTGATATTCCAACTTCTGAGGCTATTTTCTCGACACTAACTCTTCTGCCTGCACACACAACGTTTCGAACAACGCCCAATGTTTGCATTTTTGATCGAGTTTGACCGTAGTCTGCTAAGTTCATCATCACCGACACTAACACGACCTTCATGGAAACGTTTGTGCTACTCAAATACTTGCGATTTCTTCATTGCGGTTTCACCAAATGCTTTATTAAGTAATGTGTGTGTCTCTTGGGGTGACTTTTCAAGCAAAATACAGAATTGGGCATATGTACGTTTTTCAATCAAGGACATTTTCAACTCCGACGAGGCAACGAGCACAACACAAACAAAATTCTGTAACTTCTGTCAGAGAGTATATGTGAAGTTCACGTCTGCCCTGTCATTTCATCAAGGTCACTACAAACTTATAAATATATATTCTCCATAATATCATCTTTCATTCAAACACCAGTCGACTATTCCGGGAACTTTTTGAAGCTAAATATATATATTGAAAAAATAGTATTATGAAATATAGTAAAATATAGCAAATTAGTAGTAAAAAATGTATTACATTAATATGAATAATTAATATAAATTATGTTTAATAAATATGTGACAGTGTTACTGTCGGTTATGTGGAAAATCCGGTGTCAGTGTCGGATATTATGTGCAAGTGGTAGTGTCATGTATGTGTGAACATGTCAAGTATGAAAGCATAGTAGAGATAGCTTCTAATTTGGCAACTGAGAGCTAACGATGGCTTATAGACATTGGAAGCATGTTTTGGCGCAAGTGTGAGAGGGTTCAGACAAAGTTCAGAACATCTTCCAATTCTAACAAAGCCGGCGGGGAGGAAGACTAGTAGGTAAAATATACTGATCAGACATGTTAGTCAGGGTCAGGCAAAACATACTGATCAGACATGTTAGTCAGGGTCAGGCAAAACATACTGATCAGACATGTTAGTCAGGGTCAGGCAAAACATACTGCCCAAGACCCTCACCTCGGCTTCCTGATAGCCATCCATGAAAACGGGTTGTTTTCGTGGCAGCCTGGCTAACGAGGTAAGTGATTGACGTGACCCCGTAGTAGTGAGTGACACGCAGATGAAGCCAAGCATATCACGACCGCATGGAGGACTGCGGTCTACCTTTATCAGCACGCTCGGGATGTGAGGAAAGTTACTACAACCTGCCACTTAACGTCTTTTTCAGAGCACACAAAAGAGTAACCTACTCATTGTGGGCAATCGCAAACAACGCAAACAACAACAACCAAGTCGGCATGGACATTTCATTGTCCAGTAATGAGGACAGTGGAAACTCATACGGTCAGAATTATTGGAAGTATTATCACAGTCCATGCTATCATTTAACAAGTGTACGATTTGATAGGAGCAAGTAAATTCAGAGGGCTAGGGTAGAGTTAGCGTATCGCCAATGTTGTAGTAGCTAACGGACACAGAAAGGTTTGGGAGGGCTGTAGCTCCTTCCATGCGATAGTGTCCAGAATGACACCATTAAATTGGTAGTGGATTTAGAGCTACGAATGATTTGTGACAAGCTGTCACAGTGAGATTGGTAGTGGATTTAGAGCTACGAATGATTTGTGACAAGCTGTCACAGTGAGATTGGTAGTGGATTTAGAGCTACGAATGATTTGTGACAAGCTGTCACAGTGAGATTGGTAGTGGATTTAGAGCTACGAATGATTTGTGACAAGCTGTCACAGTGAGATTGGTAGAGCGGTAAGATAGCTCAGAACAGTTGGTAGAGGCTCCAGAAATGAGGAATTTGACAGATTGAGATGCGGTGCAGGCCGAGCACTGATACGAGCTAATGGCTGGTCAGTGAGGTGTAGACAGAAATACCTTGTGACCAGCGACGATGTTGGATAGGAAGAAGTATGAGGAGCCTATAAATGTCAACACACGAGGCAGAACAGGTTAGAGCTGGCTGTGAGATTTTTCACTATGAGCTTCATAAACAATATGATGAAAGGGATAGTGATCAAAACCCCAGCATTACTTTGTCATTACTTTCCGTACGTGGAGGAGCAATAAAAACCGATGTCTGCCAAACTGGACACGAGCATGATTCGAACCCTGTCCGTTGGAATTGTGAAACGGACGCCTCATCTCTAGACCAAGCAGCCTCCAAATACTAGATTATGTAAATCAATGATTAGTTACGTGTTTTGCTATTGAAAGATGAAGATTCAGTGTTTCCAATCGTTTTGTGTGAAAATGGAAAGAATGCGTCACACAGAAATATAAATTGGTTGAAGAGAAGTTACAAGTAGAGGGCTGCTGCGTGTCGGTTAATTGGTCCCGTGACAAGAACTGCTACATAATGTTTCAATTGGTTCTTGTGACAAGAACTGCTACATAACGTTTCAATTGGTTCTTGTGACAAGAACTGCTACATAACGTTTCAATTGGTTCTTGTGACAAGAACTGCTACATAACGTTTCAATTGGTTCTTGTGACAAGAACTGCTACATAAAGTTTCAATTAATTCCGTGACAAGAACTGCTACATAACGTTTCAATTGGTTCTTGTGACAAGAACTGCTACATAACGTTTCAATTGGTTCTTGTGACAAGAACTGCTACATAAAGTTTCAATTAATTCCGTGACAAGAACTGCTACATAACGTTTCAGCCTTCTATGATCTTTATTTTGTTTGTTTTGTCTTACTGATTGCTGTTTTAAATAGAACAATAAAATATGTATTAAATAACGTAATGTATTGTGAATTAAAAAGAGAAAAGGCTTCATTTGTTTAAAATGCTCATAATTAACTATTTTATATTCATAATTAGGATTCATTAACATTAACATTAATAATGGAATAAATCATTATGATTGGCATCCTATCAGTCTGAGAGACAATGGATTTCACGCTAGTGAGGAGACTCTGTCTGTTGTTGCCCTTATTTTGCCACTCACGTTTAAGTCTGCATCTTGACGCATGTTGTCTTCCCCTGCCTGCAGACCAACACACAACCCCTGCCTCCAGCCGGGTCTGTCTTTGGCAAGTTCCTCCCATTTGCAGGTGTTCATATCCAACGTTTTCAGGTCACGCTTGCAAACATCTCTGTAGCGACGGAATGGTCTACCTTTGTTACGCTCGTCCGTGGTCAGCTCTCCGTATAGAATATCATTTGGTATTCGTCCGTCCTCCATTCTGCACACGTGACCTAACCACCGCAAGCGGCGCTGGCGGAGGATCGTGACTAAACTGGCAATCTTTGCACGGTCCAACACGTTGTTTGACGCTCTGTTACTCCATGAAATTCCAAGTACATGCCTCAGGCAGCGCATATAAAAAGCATTTAGCTTTTTTTCATGTGAAGCATACAGAGTCAACGTTTTGCTGGCATAGAGCAGGGTACTGATCACACATGATCTTTGCACAGCAATAGTTGTGGAGATGGTCAGCATGTTGTTATTCCACACTCTCTGTGAGAGCCTGGCAAGTGCTGATTAGGCTATTTCTAATCGCTTTCGCAGCTCTGTGTCCAGTGAAAGATTGTCGCTGATGATAGATCCGAAGTAGTTAAAATTATTTTCTGTTTCCAGATTTGTATCGTTTAAAGCAACGTCTTTACTATTATAGTGAATTATTAGTCATAATTTGAAGATCCTAATATTCATAATTGTAATGCATCATTGTTAATGACAAATAAATATTACAATTCACAATCAAAAGATTCTATGTTCTTTGCGCGCTAAATACGGCGCAAAAGGCAGAAAGAAATGATCTCCAGCTGAACGGTGTGACGCCACTGTTTTTAGATCTTGTATCATGCTGAGGCCCATAGTATGAGCCTTCTCGGATGATTGTTCTTCTGAGTGTTTCCTTGTGTCTCCCTCTTTTCCGAACGCCCTTTGTTGTCTATTCGAGTGTCTGCAATAGAAGACGGCTGTTGTTCATTCCAAAGGCATGTCCGATGTATGTTCATCGTTTTTTTCCAAATGATGGTCGACACGTATAGTTGATTTGTCTCTGTTCTTATGGAGTCCCTAGTTATGAACTAATTCAAGCGTAAATTGCATAATTTTCTTCAACTGTTATTTTCAAAGATATTTAGTTTGTTTTCCAGCGCTTTTGTTGTCATACACATGACAGGACAGATATTATGATTGAGTTGAATAGCCTGAGCTTGGTATGTTTGCTCAGTGTAGTTGATTTCCAGATGGTGGTGAGCTGATCAAAGGCCCACGCGGCCAAAGTAATTCTAATGAAAATTTATTTCGTGGCATCTTCATCTTGTGTCATTTTGCTTCCCAGGCTTGTGTAGTGTTGGACATTTTGTAGAGATGTCCCCTGTAGCTTGATATCAACCGTTTTTGTTGTGGAAGCCATGATTTTCGACAATAGATTAATGGGGATAATTATATCCCAGTATTGCATCAATATACATAAAAACGTTAAAGGTAGTCCAGAGCAGACACTG